>CAUYQG010121189.1:0-23313 GCA_963574415.1 Tarsius wallacei | reverse complement strand
TCACTCTGTTGCCCAGGCTGGAGTGCAGTGGCCGCTCCCGGCCACCGCAGCCTAGACCTATTGGGCTCCGGCGATCCTTCTGCCTCAGCCTTCCAAGTAGCTGGAACTACAGGTGCGCGCTACCACGCCCGGCTAATTTTTAATTTATTGTAGAGATGAGGTCGCGCCAAGTTGCCCAGGCGGGTTTCAAACCCGCGGGCTCAGGCAATCCACTCACCCCAGCCTCCCAAAGCACGGGATTACAGGCTGAGCCACCGAGCCCGGCTTTAATTTAATTTTAAGATAAAAACAATAACATAATTTCAGTATACATTTCTTTTTTGAGTCAGGGTTTTACTGTCACCAAGGATGGGGTGCAGTAGCATGATCACAGCTCACTGCAGCCTCAACCTCCTGGGCTCAGGTGATCCTTTAGCCTTAGTTTTTTTTATTTTTTGAGTTGGAGTCTCACTCCATTTCCCAGGCTGGAGTGCAGTGGCACACTAACGGCCACCCCAGCGTTGACCTGCAGGGCTCTGGCGATCCTTCTGCCTCAGCCTTCCAAATAGCCGGAACTACAGGTGCATACTACCACGCTTGGCTAATTTTTGATTTATTGTAGAGACGAGGTTTTGCCAAGTTGCCCGGGCTGGTCTCGAACCTGCAGGCTCCAGGCAATCCACTCACCTTGCCCTCCGAAAATGCTGGGATTAGGGTTAAGGATTATAGGCTGAGTCACCAAGCCTTTTACATACCTGACTAATTTTAAATATATTTTTTTGTAGAAATGAGGTTCTGCTATGCTGCCTAGGCTGATTGATCCTGAACTCCGGGGTTCAAGTAATCCTCCCACCTCAGCCTCCAAAAGTACTAGGATTATAGGTGTGGGCTACCATGCCCAGCTTGTTTCTTTTACTTAAAGATGCAATGTTAAAATGTTGGAAAAATGTAGCTTTTTACCTCTTCATCCTTGAAATTTTGTAAAATATGTAACCGAGGCGTAAAGCAGCACAGGGTGAAAGAGAGTATCCATCTAGATCTTTCTCCTTCCTGATTATGGGGAATATGCAGTGTTGATTATCATTTCCCATTATATTTTTAGATAGCATACATGTTCTGTCTCAAAGACAGAAAAAGCATAGGGGCTTGCCATGAATTCATCACTTGGAGAAATAATTTGCCCCACTCTTCAGTATTTTTTATTGTTTCCCATTTTGCTTTGCTTTGCTGGAGACTCTGCCTCCCCATTACTAATATCATGCTTCAGCCTTACCTAGACTAAGATTTTGTTCCGTGTTCCTTCTTTCATTGATGGACTCAAGCCATGGCTGCACCTTGCATCCTCCATCACAAAGACCTGCGGGGTAATTCCATTTGCTTTGCTGACTCACCAAATTTGGGCTACTCCCTGCCTTGCAGAGCACTCCTCTTCTCCCTTTTGGGCCTGGGGATAAAGCAATTTGTGCCTTGTTATTGTTTTTCCTCTCTCCATCCTGAGAGTGGAATGCCCTTGCATTCCTTCCCAAGAATCTCACATGCCCCACCCTGCTTTTCCAAAGGTAAATTTAACCAGATTGTCTTTTTTTTTTTAAGATTGCAGGATTTATTAAGAGGACAGAAAAGCTCCCACAGTTGGGGGGGTGGGGAGGGCTACCTTAGCTTCTAAGATAATGTATTCATTCTTACTCTAAAAGAGGCTTGCCTCACCTAGATGAGTATGTGATTTCTTTGGAAGAAAGACAGAGCTGATCCCTTAGTGAGCCAGAAATAGCATGTCTATAGCCTGCCTAAATCAACAGGATTACATTGGTTTCCATTAAGTTCAAGATAATAACTGGCTCTTATTTTTGTAGTCATCTCTTATGGGTCTTAAATGTTTCTTGTATACCTCTGAAAAGTGTCTTGCCAGGCATTGAAGCTAATATTTGAAATGGCTGCTTAAATTAGTCAGGTAGATGCTAGTACCCCCTTTTCAGACTGGTCACTCTGTATCATTTGACTGATTCACTCCTTTGGGGGTGAAAGGACTTAGCCAGATGGATGGGTCCTCACCCATGTTAAGATCCTGTTTTGTTGGTTTTTTTGTTTTTTTGAGTTGGAGTCTCACTCTGTCACCTAGACTGGAGTGCAGTGGCACGCTCACGGCCACCGCAACCTCGACCTGCTGGACTCAGGTGATCCTTCCACTTCAGCCTTCCAGGTAGCTGGAACTACAAGCGCATATCACCACGCCCAGCTAATTTTTTAATTTATTGTAGAGACAAGTTCTCACCAAGTTGCCCAGGCTGGTCTCGAACCCCTGAGCTCAGGCAATCCTCTCGCCTCCATCTCCCAAAGTGCTGGGATTACAGACATGCGCCACCACACCCAGCAAGACCCTTTTTTTGGGAAACCTTCCCTGGATAACTATGAGTCCTTTCCTTCCAACATTTCTGCATATAATGTACGTATCATCAAGTACTGTTTTTAATTGTTTCAGAATCCTATACTTTGTTATTAGTTTTTCTTAGGATTTGTATGTCCTTTTGATGAATTATTCCTTTTGTTATTATGAAGTGACCTTTATCTCTGGTAATATTCTTTGCTCTAAAATCGACTTTTGCTGACATTAATGGAGCCAATCTTGCTTTCTTTTGATTTATGTTAACACAGTATATTTTTTCTATTTGTCTTATCTGTTCTTTTTTTAAAGATCTATCTAGGTTGGAGTGCAGTGGTATGATTATAGCTCACTGAAGCCTCAAACTCCCAGGCTCAAGTGATCTTCCCACCTCAGCCTCCTCAGTAGATGGGACTACAAGCATGTGCTACCACGCCCTGCTAATTTTTAAAATTCTTTTTAGAGGGGGATATTGTTATGTTTCTCATGCTGGTCTTGAAAGGCTGGCCTCGAGGGATTCTCCCGCCTCAGCCTTCTGAGTAGCTGGGATTACAGGCATAAGTCACCATGCTCTTTTTTACTATCTTCCATGTCTCTACTTAATTGTTTGAACACATGGAATATAATTATAACTGTTTTAATGTCCTTTCCTGCTAATTTTATCTGTTATTGCTAAGCCAATTTTGATAGATTGGTATTTTTCTCCTCCTTATAGATTAAATTTTCCTCCTTTGCATATTGGTAACTTTTTATTAGGTACCAGACATTTTAACTTTTGGTTGCTGGATGTATCGGCACCCCTATAAATTATTTTCCCATTGCTAAGGCCAGACTCTTTTGAGTTCCCTACCCGATTATGAACCCTCTGAATTCTGAGCTTTTCCAGTCTAGCTGGTGGGAAGAGATTGTATTCTCAGCCCTGCATGAACATGGGCATTATTACCTCTAATCTTTCATGCCTGTCTTTTTTCCTTAGGGTAGTTTCCTCCCATACATGTGCTTGTCAGTGCTCTGCTGAATACTCATTGCAACCCTCTGCACATCTCCTGGGTTCTCTCTCTGTGCAACTCTCAACTCTCTGGTTCCCTATCCTACAAACTCTAGCTGCGTTGGTCTTCCTGAACCTTGGCTCTGTCTCCTCAGCTTATAGTTCCCCAGGCTCTTCCTGAATTCCTGCTCCCTGATCTGCAGCCTGAAACCTTTCTCCAGGTAAAAAGCTGGGTAATCATAGAGCTCGCCTTCCCCCCACCATCTCTCAGGGATCACTGTCCTTTTTGCCTGATGATCAGTGTCTTGAAAACTGTTGTTTCGTGTATTTTGTCTATTTTGGTTGTTTTGGGCATGTGGGTAATTTCTGTCCCTGTTATACCATCTTGGCTAGAAGTAGAAGTCTCCAGAATAGGATACAATAGATATTATACTTCCCCCAGAATTAGCTCGCCAAAGTGAAGAATCTCTTATATGTTTTCCTTGTGGTATCCTTCTAGTTCTTTATCTAGTATACACAAACTCACTAAACATTTGTTGAAAAAATAAGCATTTATTGGTGGCCATATTGCAGCATCAAGCAAGTTTCATGTATATTATTGGGTTAAAACAGAAATGCCTTTCCAGGATCTGCCCCTTCATCCTTTAGTTTGGCTGGCTTGAGGTTTGTGTGCTGCCTGTCAAACAGATCCCAAAACATCTTGGAGATGATAGTGGCATAGGTGCCCTAAATCTTTTCTGGAACAAGGCAGCTTATTAACAAACAGTGAAGTTAGCTAAGGCCTTTCAACTCTGTAGGAATGAGATAGCTAAGAGCCACTTCTGTTTCTTGTTTCTGTATTTTTTTATAATCAGCAAGGATGGGAGCTATGACTAAGGGTAATTCTTAACATTTGTAGTAGCTGTAACTTGGCATCAAAGCCAAAGAGATGAGGACTAGTAAAGAAAGGTCCTGGCAATGACATAGTTAATGTGGTTCACAGTATCTCTTACTGATTTTGTGACAATAACAAGGACCTTGGCACAGGATTTTCCTTTTTTTTTCCTTGGCATAAACATGAGGTTTGGATAAATGCCATACATCTAAATTACTATTATATGACTTTTTATCTCAGTTTCTTCCATTTCCTTAGCTGCCATTTTGTAGTTGCAGAAACATTACTGAACTATTTTAACACTCTTAGCAACCAAAAGTCATAGCCCTGTTTTTGTTTGTTTTGTTTAACTTGGGGGTAGGGGACATGTCATTTTATACTTGGCTGAGAGATTTTTTTTCTGATCTAATCATTGTTTTGTTTTACATTTGCTATAGTGTAAAGAATTAGAATTTCAATTTTTAAAAATTTCAGTTTGGGATTGTGCTTTGTTAAATAAGGAAATTAAAGTCATTTAGATAGAATGCTAAAGGATAAAAATGAGTAGCTGTTTTCTCAGACATTATTTTATTTCAAAAAACACAAGTATTAAAAGTTGGCTGGGCACGGTAGCTCATGCCTATAATCCCAGTGCTGTGGGAGGCCAAGGTGAGAGGATTGCCTGAACCCATGGGTTTAAGACAAGCCTGGGCAACTGGGTGAGACCTCATCTCTACAGTAAATAAAAAAATTAACTGGGCATGGTGGCGCATGCCTGTAGTTCCAGCTACTTGGAAGACTGAGGTAGAAGGGTTACCTGAGCCCAGCAAATTGAGGCTGCAGTGGCTGTAAGCATGCCACTACATTGCAGCCTGGGTGACAGAGTGAGACTCCAACTCAAAAAAAAAAAAAAAGTTGTAAGTCAGGGTTATATTTCAAGGAGAGGAAAGATAACATTAAATCAACCCAGGATAATTCATCTTCATCTTTTCAGGAGTATCAATATACAGATCTGTGGTTATCAACCTGAGTGGGTAAGACTCACCTCTGGAGCTTTTTCAGAAATGTTCAATGCCTGTCAATCCTCATTCCCTGAGTTTAAGAACCACTGATACAAATATTTGGGCAATGTTTGTTTTGAAAATCTCTCTCTCTCTTTCTCTCTCTCTCACTCACTCACACACATGCAAGAAATTCTAGGGGCAATAAGAATAAGGAATTAATGTGTCTATTGTGTTTACTATATACCAGTCCCTTTATATATGCTAAATTGTTTTATCAGAATGAGATTGAAATTTCTATAAGGAAATAATTCATGACTTGAAAAAAACATCAACATCAAGAGGATCATAATGAAGTGAAATACTAATATGTTAATATATGGTTTTAGATAAAAGCAGTATCAAATTCCTGTACATGTTCCTACTCTTCAAAAGCATGTACCAGCCTATTGATACCTCTACGTCTAGTAAAAGCCTAACATTTCACTCATTCTGCGAGACATTGAGAGCACAAACCAAACTAACCATTATTAAACAGATCTATTTTATTTATCAGCATTTCATAGTCACCAAGTTTTTAAAAATCTAATTATTATTGATATAAGCCTAACTTAAATAATACACATGCTTAGAAAGGCATTTTCTGTTATATGAAATTATTCCAGCAGTTTGCTAATTATACATTTCTCAGAAAACAGCTGATCCTAAGACAAACAAACACACTGTCTAGCTCAAATTGTTTCAGATAATTACCTTTTTTTCCTCTCTTTATGTTTCAGGGGCAAAATATAAATTTATTCAAGAAGAGAAAAAACCCATATCTAATACTTCAACACCTTAATTTTTTAAAATAAACATCTTTATTAGCAAAGATGATAAATTATAATTCTCATATCATAAATTTTACTATTTAAATATATAACTTCATAGAATATACTAAATCTTAAGCTTAGAACATTTTCATAGCCCCAAAAAGAAACCCTGCACTCATTAGCAGTCAATTTCCATTCCTCACTCTATTCCCTAATCCTAGGTATCCATTAAGAGACTTTCTAGCCGGGCTCGGTGGCTCAGCCTGTAATCCCCCACCTTGGGAGGCTGAGGTGAGTGGATTGCCTGAGCCCGCCGGTTCGAGACCTGCCTGGGCAACTTGGCAAGACCTCATCTCTACGATAAATCAAAAAATTAGCCGGGCGTGGTAGCACGCGCCTGTAGTTCCAGCTACTTGTAAGGCTGAGGTGGAAGGATTGCCGGAGCCCAGCAGGTCGAGGCTGCGGTGGACGGGAGCGGCCACTGCACTCCAGTCTGGGTGATGGAGTGAGACTCCAACTCAAAAAAAAGAGAGACTTTCTGTCTCCCTAAATTTGCCTAGTCTGGACATTTCATATAAATGGAATCATACAATATGTATTTGTGACTAGCTTTTTTCACTTAGCATAATGTTTCAGAGTCTCATGTTATTGCATAATATCCATTGTATGGATAATACCGTGTTTTGTTTATCCATTCATCAGTTAATGGACATTCAAATTGTTTCTATTTTTTAACATATTATGAATATGCTGCTGTAAACTTTTTTTTTTTTTTTTTTGAGTTGTGGTCTCACTCTGTCACCCAGGCTGGAGTGCAGTGGCATGATCATAACTCACCACAGCCTCCACCTCCTGGGCTCCAGTGCTCCTTCCACTTCAGCTTCCTGAGTTGCTGGGACTACAGGGGTCCCCCGCCACAACTGACTAATTTTTATTTTCATTTTTTTGTAGAGGCGAGGTTTTGCTCTATTGCCTAGGCTAGTCTTGAACTCCTGGACTCAAGCAGTCCTCCCGCCTAGGCCTCCCAAAGTGCTGGGATTACAGGTATGAGCCACTACTCCCAGCCCTGTGAACATTTTTATGCAAGTTGTTGTATAGATGTATGTTTTCACTTATCTTGGGTATATGCCTAGGAATAGTATTGCTGGGTCATAAGGTAACTATGTTTGACAATTTGAGGAACTGCCAAACTTTTCCAAAGTGGCTGTGGTATTTTACTTTCTCACGAGTAATGTACAAGAGTTCCAGTTTCTCATGTCCTCACCAACACTTGTCTGGTTTTTTAATATTAACCATCTTGACCAGCCCGGGCAACTTGGCAAGACCTTGTCTCTACAATAAATCAAAAAAATGAGCCAGGCGTGGTAGCGCATGCCTACAGCTCTGGCTATTTGGAAGGCTGAAGCGGAAGGATCTCTGGAGCCCAGCATGTCAATGCTGGGGTGGCCATGAGTTTGCCACTGCCCTCCAGCCTGGGTGACAAAAATGAGACTGCAACTCAAAAATAATAATAATAATAATAGCCATCTTTGTGAGTGTGAAGTGGTATCACATTGTGATTTTTTAATTTTTTTTATTTTTTTGAACTGGAGTCTCACTCTGTCACCCAGACTGGAGGGTAGTGGCATGTTCCCAGCCACCATAGCCTCGACCTGCTGGACTCAGGTGATTCCCCCCCGCCGCCCCCAACTTTTCAAGTAGCTGGAACTACAGGCATGCACCACCATGCCCGGCTAATTTTTTAATTTATTGTAGAGATGAGGTCTCACCAAGTTGCCCAGGCTGGTCTCGAACCTGCAGGCTCAGGCAATCCTCTCACCTTGGCCTCCCAAAGTTCTGGGATTATGGGCATGAGCCACCGTGCCCGGCCACATTATGGCTTTAATTTGTATTTCCCTAATGACTAATTATTGTTTCTCTCATGTTTTGTTTTTGTTTGGTGGGGGGTTCTTGCTATGCCCAGGCTGAATTTGAACTCTTGGGCTCAAGCAATTCTCCTCTCAGCCTCCTAAGTAGCTGGGACATCACGCATGTGTCACCACAGCTGGCTATGTATTTTCTTTGTAGAAATGTCTCCTCAAATCTTTGCTTGTTTTAAATTGGATTATCCTTTCATTATTGATTGATAAGCATTCTTTATATATTACAGATATAAATTCCTAATCAGATTTGAAAATGTTCCTCCCATTCAGTAAGGTTTTCTTTTCATTTTCTTGATGGTATCATTTGCCTCACAAAAGGTTTTAATTTTAATTTTTTTTTTTAAGAAAGGGTCTTGCTTTGTTGCCCAGACTGAAGTGCAGTGGTGCAGTCATTTCTCACTGCAGCCTCAAACTCCTGGGCCCAAGCAATCCTTTCACCTTAGCTACCTGAGCAGCTAGGACTGTAGGCACATGTTGCCACACCCAGCTAATGATTTTCTTTTTGGTAGAGTCAAGGTCTTGCTATGTTGCCCAGGATGGTTTTGAACTCCTAGTCTCCAGTGATCCTACCACCTCAAACTCTCAAAGTGCTGGGATTATAGACAAGAGCCACCATACACAGCCAAAAGTTGTTATTTTGATGTAGTCAGATTTATCTATCTTTTTTTTCACTTGTGCTTTTGATGTCATATCTAAAAACCATTGTCTAACTCAGAGCCATGGAGATATATAATCTTATGTTTTTCTTCTGGGAGTTTTATAGCTTAGCACTTACATTTAGGTCTGTTACCTATTTTGAGTCACTACTTATATATGTTATGAGGTAAGGGTTTAACTTCATTCTTTTTCATGTGACTGTTCAGTTGTCTTAGTACCATTTATTGAAACACTGTTTTTCTATATTGAATTGTTTTGGTATCCTTGTAGAAAATTAATTGAGCATAAGTATAAGAGTTTATTTCTGGATTTTCACTTCTTTTGCATGGATCTAAATGTTGTTCCTTATGCACCATACCCTGTCTTGATTACGGTAGCTTTGTATTAAATTTTGAAATTGGGAAGTATGAGTCCTCCAACTTTGTTTAAGATATTCTGGATCCCTTGGATTTCCATATGAATTTGAATTTTAGGATCAGCTTATTGCTTTGTGCAAAAAAATCAGTTGGGATTTTGAAAGGAATTGTTTAAGTCTATAAATCAATATGGGGTGAGCCTCTTAGATTTTGTATTCATATTACTAAACTTAGGTCTTTCCTAGTTTGTCCTTTCTTTCAAATTAATTTTCTTACTTTCTGTTTTCTATAACTAAATTTTTTATATACACATTTAAAGATAATTTCTTACAGTGTGTTAGTATTAAATCAGCCATGAAGAAAATATGAATTACTTTTTGTGTTGTTAAAAACAAAATATTAGCCAGGCGTGGTGGTTCACACCTATAATCCCAGCACTTTGGGATGCCGAGACTGGATACCAGCCTAGGCAGCACAGCAAGACCTCATCTCTACAAAAAAATGAAAAAATTAGCCGGGTGTCTTGGCACATGCCTTCATTCCCAGCTACTGATGAGGCTAAGGCAGAAGGATGACCTGAACACAGAAGGTCAAGGCTGTGGTGAGCTGTGATCGTACCACTGCACTCCAGCCAAGGTGACAGAGTGAGACTTTGACTCTCTTTCTCTCTATATATGTATGTGTATAATAGGCTAAATACCTCTATAGCAAAAATTTCTACATACAGAGAAATTATCACAAAGAGGAGTTCCAGGAGAGGTACCAAGCTATGTCAGAGCTGTGTAAAATAGAGTAAAATTTTATATGGCAGAAAAATTTTCATAGGGTCTTGAGAGTTTTGTTTTATTTTGCTTGTTTTTTCCTGATGAGATTCATTTTATATTTGTAAGCATTAGCAAAGTTCACGTCTGGGGAGAAATTAGATATGAATAATGCCTCCTAAGGAATGTGGATGAGGATTAAAAAAATAAACGTCTTAGATTTTCATAATGTTTTAGATTCCATTGGTCCCTTAAATAAGACATAGGCAACTGTTTTATACCTTGGGTAGTATTTTTTAATTGACAAGTACAAACTGTGTATATTTGTGGTATATAACATGTTATTTTAATATATGTACACATTGCAGAATGGTTAAATCGAATTTGACATATTCATTACTTCACATACTGATCGTTTTTTGATGGTAAGTAGCTTGTGTAGTTTTGTTTAGTCAGTGAATGCCATGATCCAGTTTTTCTTGACCTTGGCATTAGAATCCCTAGAGAGTTTTTAAAAATTCACATGCCCCATGTGGCACACAAGACCAATTAAACCAAAATCTCTGTGGTGGGACTCGAACATCAGAATTTTTTAAAGCTCCCACAGTGAAGCCAGTGTGCATATAGTCGCCACAGACCATTGAAAAGGCAGGTGAGATTGAGCCCAGGAAAATGTGATTATCCTGAAATGACAATTAAAGCCGTGCCCTCTAAACTGTATGTACTTCAATAGTAATGTCAACTACTGTGAAAAGTACTGTGGAATTGTCAGAACATAGTGATTTGGACTTCCCTTTATCTGTGATCCAATAATAAAAGGTTATCTAATTACCCAAACTGCAAAACTTGGCACTAAGGAAATCAGTTATGCATACCACCATATAGACATTTGTTTGAAGGGAGACGCCTACTGCTAAAAAAAATAGTTTGTAAGCTACCAGTTTCCCAGAAGATGCACTGACATACTGGCTTAAAAGTTTGGGAAATTGTGTTTTAGTGTTAGCTCTGCTGTGTAACTTTGAACTCATGTACTTAAATTGTACCTTATAAAATTGAACTGGAACACATCACCAAATTTATTTTTTCACTAAATTGGATTGGCTATTGTGTTCTAGGCAAGGGTGAACAGAACATAGACCATGCCCTTGAAAAGCTGGCAGACTGGCTGAGTGCGGTGGCTCAAGCCTATAATCCCAGCACTTTGGGAGGCTGAGGCAAGAGGATTGCCTGAGCTCAGGGGTTCAAGAGCAGCCTGGGCCACTTGGTGAGACCTTGTCTCTACAATATATTAAAAAACTAGCTGGGTATGGTAGCGTGTGCCTATAGTTCCAGCTACTTGGAAGGCTAAGGCAGAAGGATCTCCTGAGCCCAGCAGGTCAAGGCTGTGGTGGCCATGAACGTGCCACTACACTCCAGCCTGGGCAACAGAGTGAGACTCCTGTTAAAAAATAAATAAATAAAGAAAAGGGAGCAGAAGGCAGACACACATGTAAAACATGTAACTGTAGCTATAGTGAAATAGGGAATTAAAGGACCATAGAAGTACTCCATTTAGTTTCAGTTTGGGACAAACATTTATACTTGCCTATTTAGCAACCATTCACAAACACTTTCCTAGCCACCCTTGCAGGTAGGGAATGGACATGTCTCCCAGTGCTGGTGAGACCAAAGGAGATATCTGCAGGGCAAGTTTCTATAAAAAAGTTGGCAGTCCAAGTGCAGTGGTATTTACAACTAAGTGATAACAACTAGTTACAGATTTCTTTGTGCTTTCTTCACTCTCACTGTTTCACTTGACTAGCCTTAAAAAAAAAAAGTTGGCAATTGATAAAGTACCCTTCCTTCCTGTCGTGAACTTACTGTGTGGGGACTTGATTCTTGGTGCTACAAAGGTCATCTTGAGACTGTGAAGCCCTGAGAACAAAGGCCTTCATGCTGAAAATGGCCAAAAAGAAAAAACAAAAAAGATCCTTGATGTCAACACTGAATTGCAGAGTCAATCCCTGAACCACCTTCCTGTGGACTTCTTAAGTGAGATAATAACAATTTTTATTATTTAAACCTTTGTTGCTTTAAGAGCAGTCTGTGAATCATCATCACATGGGAGTTTAGTTAGAAATGCAGAATCTCTCAGATCCCACTTCAGACCTACTGTGTCAACATCTGCAATTTAATAAGATCCCCAGGTGATTAAGATGCACATAAAAGTTTGAGGAACACTGGTTTAAACCTAATTGTAATGGAATATTCTGTTATATGCAGCTAAAAACATCCTTACTTATGGAAATACATTTGTGGATTGACCAAGTGCCACTTTTTTTTTTTAGACATTTCTTTTTTTTTTTTTTTTTGATTTGGAGTCTCAATGTCGCCCACACTGGAGTGCAGTGGCCCCTCCCGGCCACCGCAGTCTCGACCTGCTGGGCTCCAGCGATCCTTCCACCTCAGCCTTCCAAGTAGCTGGAACTACAGGTGCACGCTATCACGGCCGGCTAATTTTTTGATTTATTATAGAGATGAGGTCTCGCCAAGTTGCCCAGGTGGGTCTCGAAGCCGTGGGCTCAGGCAATCCACTCACCTCAGCCTCCCAAAGGCGTGGGATTACAGGCTGAGCCACCGAGCCCGGCTAGTGCCACTTTTTAAATAAGAAAATACCTGACTAGAAAGACCTTTGATTTAGATGTGAAAGTTGCAGGAGAATGTTATTCATCATGACAACCAAAATGAGCAAAATAAAGCTACATAATCATAGTTTCTCTAACCCTATCAGAGTGTGAGGATGCAGACTTAAATGACTCCAGAAAGTAACAAGCTCTTCAAAAAAGATGATCCACTTTTGCTCTTATCCCTCACTGAAATGTAGGAAGGAGGAAACTACAAGTAATCAGCCTAACTTTTAACAAATCTTTAATGACTGTGTATGAGCTGGCATGATAGAATTCAGAGAAGTCCTACACCAGTGCTATCTACTAGAAATTATTCTGCGATGATGGAAATATTCAATAACTGTGCTAACCAGTATGGCAGCTACTAGCCAGGTAACACTTGAAATGTGGCTAGCATGAATAAAGGAACTGAATATTTTAATTAATTTAAATTTAAATAGTCACATATGGCTGGCAGTTACCATATTGGACAGTACAACACTAGAGACAGAGTAAGACTGTAAAAACTCCCAACTCTTTTCTGTGAGTCTTCATTTAGTGCTAGGGGTAGTACTCCAAGAACACTGGCAGTGAAGCAGAGCCGAGAGAAAATCCTCAAGGCATGGGCTTTTAGCTGGGGGATGTGGAGGGAGGGCAGCAGAGCTGGGAGAAATTCTTTCCAGGCCATCCCTACTTTTACAGAAGGGAAAACAGGCCAGGAGTAGGGCTGAAAGATCCTCAAGGCACAGAAAGCAGGGGCTGGGGCTGGAATACAAAGAGAGCACCTCAATTACTCAGAAAGTTGGCAGCCAGCACTATAAATCAGGAAGAAATCTCTCACAGTTCACAGTTCAGAAAAGTGGGCAGCTTAGCACATCTCCAGCCTCTCACCAGGGTTCTAATCCCAGACCTTGCCGAGAAGGGAAACTCCTGATCCAGTTCTCAAAATGTTTGAAGCCAGTGAAGAATCCAATCAAACTAAAGTTGTAACAAGGCTCAAATCCCGGCTAACTGTAAAGCATATTGATTCAACCCTGACCAAAGGATCATGCTCCTTTGTGAAAATAAATATATTCTTCCATCTCTGCTCTACTTTTATACAAAACTCTCAGCACACAGTCAAAAATCTGAAGACATGCCAGGCACGGTGGCTCATGCCTTATAATCCCGGCACTTTGGGAGGTTAAGGTGAGAGGACTGCCTGAATCCATGGGTTTGAGATCAGCCTGGGCAACTTGAAGAGACCTTATCTCTACAATAAATCAAAAAATTAGCTGGGCATGGTGGCATGTGCCTGTAATTCCTTGGGAGAATAAGACAGAAGGATCACCTGAGCCTAGCAGGTCAAGGCTGCATTGGCCATGAGCATGCCACTGCACTCCAGCCTAGGCAGCAGAGTGAGGCTCCAACTCAAAAAAAAAAAAAAAAATCTGAAGACACATGAAAGCAAGAATATGACCTATAGTCAAGAGTATAAACAGTCAATAGAGGCTCCAGAGGTGACCCAGATACTAGGTGTTATCAGTCAGAGACTTAACGTAATTATGATAAAAATGCTAAAGAATATGGTGAAAAAGGTACACAGCATGTGTGAAGAGATGGGAAATTTCAGCAGAGACATGGAAATAATTTTTTAAAAAGAACCAACTGGAAATATAATATAAGAAATGAAGATCCTTTAGGTGAGTTTAGCTTCACCAGTGTTGGTCAAATCTGTACTTGCCTTGAACAAGAAGTACACAGCACCTGCTGCATTAATTGTATAAGCCCACAACATTTCCTTTGATAGAGTACTTCATAGATTCAGAAGGCCACATAGTCTCACATATTTTCCTCATAGTGTCTTGACAGAAGAGAAAGCAATTGATACTTCTTTAAATCTATACACAGGCTTTGCCAAATAATTTGAGTTAGAATTTTCACTTGTCTTGGGAGAGAAACTAGAGCAACATTGGTAACACAGTTCCCACCTTGTGTGAGTACATCTTGTTTGTTCAGCTAGTGCTTCAGGTGCTGTCATTTTCTTTTCCCTTCATATTTTCAGCCTTGCATTGAACATATGGTATAAACATGATTTTAACATAATAAAGACTTTGGGCCTCTAGAGTAGTTTCTTAGCAGGCAACCTTCTTGGTGTTCATCAAGGCTCAGGGAAATCTTGATCAAAAGCTTCAGAATAGCCGGGCTCGGTGGCTCAGCCTGTAATCCCGTGCTTTGGGAGGCTGAGGTGAGTGGATTGCCTGAGCCCACGGGGTCAACACCCACCTGGGCAACTTGGCGAGATCTCATCTCCAAAATAAATCAAAAATCAGCCGGGCGTGGTAGCGCGCACCTGTAGTTCCAGCGACTTGGAAGGCTGAGGCGGAAGGATTGCTGGAGCCCAGCAGGTCGAGGCTGCGGTGACCAGGAGTGGCCACTGCACTCCAGTCTGGGCGACAGAGTGAGACTCCAACTCAAAAAAAAAAAGCTTCAGAATACTATTCAGGACATAGAAATTTCTTTACAATTAGAACTTGAATTTCTGGAATCATAACTACCTCTGCCCCAAATGACTATATAAGCTTGTTGCTTTAAGAATAAGAAATCAGGCCAGATTCCGTAACTCAGCCTGTAATCCCAGCACTTTGGGAGGCCAAGGCGAGTGGATTGCCTGAGCCCACGGGTTTGAGACCAACCTGGGCAACCTGGCGAGACCTCGTCTCTACAATAAATCGAAAATTAGCCGGGTGTGGTAGCACATGCTTGTAGTTCCAGCAACTTGGAAGGCTGAGGTGGAAGGATCACCGGAGCTCAGCAGGTCAGTGTGCCACTGCACTCCAGCCTGGGCAACAGAGTGAGACTCCACCTCAAAAAAAAAAAAGAAAAATTAGATTCTGTTTTTTAAATCTCTTTAATGTTTTATAGGCTTTTTGTTCATTTATTGATTGATTCAAAAAGAGCCTAGTTTTATTTCCACAGATGAAAAAATTCTCAGTTGATCTTTTTGTTCCACTTTGTACAGCCAACCTATTGCCTTGGAAACTTACACATTCATATACAAGATGAAGCAAAATTACTATAGATGTTAATTTCAACTTTTATTTTGATTTCAATTATGTGTACTTTTATGGTTTTTTGTTTTTTGTTTTTTTTTATTTTAGTAAAAGTCTCACTCTGTTTTCCAGGCTGGAGTGCAGTAGCTTGATAACAGCTCATTGCAGCCTTGACCTTCTGGGCTCAGGTGGTCTTTCCACCTCAGTTCCCCCAGTAGCTGGGACTATAGGCGTGTGCCACCATTCCTGGCTGTTTTTTTTTTTTTTTTTTTTCCATAGAGATGAGTTCTCATTATATTGCCTAGGCTGATCTTGAACTCCTGAATTCAAGCTATCCTCCTGCCTTGGTCTCTCAGAGAGAATGCTGGGATTAACAGGCATGAGTTACCATACCTGGCCTTATACATACTTTTACTTATATTTGTTAGAAGGGTAAAATAGTAATGAATTAGTAGCAGTAGTAGTGGAATTAACAAAATGCTTTGTTTTACAGGGAAAATTTTCATCCCAAAACAGAAACCTGTACAGACTTTTACAGAAGAAAAGGTATCGCTTGATCCAGAATTAGAAGAAGCTTTGACAAGTGCTTCTGATACAGAATTGTGTGACCTTGCAGGTATCACCAAAAACAAATTAATTTGTGAATGAGTATGGGGTGTGGAGGGGAATACCAGCACGCACCCATATGCACTATACAAATGCTTGCTTTACCTAGCAAAATACTGTTGAATCAGTAACCACATATTTGGCTTTGTATTTTACACAATAAATCTGACATAAAGGATTTTATGTTTTAAAATACTCTCAATGGCAAAGTTTTTATATTAATAAAATGTATTGCATTATTTGACTTCTTTTTCTTTTTTTTTTTTTTTTTTTAATTATGTTATTGTGGGATACAGTTAGGGTTTAGGCATACAAAAATGTTTCGTTCAGGTACCCTTGTTGATAAGAGGTGTCTCCCCATCCCCAGACAGATACCCACCACCATTGACTTCTTTTTCTATGTCCCCCTATTCCACGGTCTTTCTAAAAGTTTTTTATCAGCTGGTACTCAGCTAAAAGCTGTCCCACCTGAGCACTTGAAAGAATCTTTTGGGTCACCTGCTGCCACATTTTGTCAGAAGACTCAGAGATGAGTACTGGGAAACAGATGGACCAGTTACTGAGCTATACATACCACTTTCTCAACTTCTGAAGTGTGTATGCAACACTCCAAACCTCTGTGTTATTTTCATCATTGCCAATTTCTTATCTAGACCAGTATCTTCCCCAAACTTACCCCACACAGCTCACTTTCCTAGATGGAAGAATGTGATGCATAGGGAGATCTTAGTACCAGATAACCCCAAGAGCAAACATGTTTTAAAGTAGCACTGATGGTTCTTTGGGAAGGACCATGGAAAGGGGTGAGTCAAGTGTGGTGCCATAGCCAGAGCAGGTGGCTTATTCCTTGAGGGACTGAGGACTGCTGGACCTGTACAAGGTGCATTCATCAGAGTGGAATGAGCCAGGGGCATACTGTAGCGTCTGCCTTATTTGTGAAAAAGGGCATCACAAACTAAAACCAAATTTATTTTTCTTTCTAAATGTCATTTTTGAGGGATGTTACTTTATTCTTAAATTTGAGAATCTAATACTTTTGGTATTCTACTCTTAGTTAGGATGCAGATAAAAATGAATGATACAAGATTAACGAATGTGAAGATTTGAGTTGAAAATCAACTTTTTATCACATTATGTTCCTAGAAACCTTGTGATACAGATGAACAGCAAAAATAGATCATTTCAATTTTCTCTCTTAGCCACTAGGTGGAGCTAAGCATAGATTTATGTTTAGGGTTAGGCTGGCTCCATTACACTCTCCAGCTACATGTCTGAAATTGGAAGTGTGGGGAGAAATAACAAGGTCATTGATGACAATAGGTGAGTTAATTATTTTTAAAACCAATGGAAGTAAAATATAATTTTCTTTTTCTATATTTATAGCTATACTTGGGATGCACAACTTGATAACAAATACACAGTTCTGTAATACAGTGGGAAGTAGTAATGGTGTTGACCAAGAACATTTTTCAAGTAAGTACTTACAATGCTTTGGAAGTATTTTTTTTTTCAATCCTTTACTATATATGCTTTGTTTTCTCTAGGTATCAACATAAGTATTTACATACTTGAAACCTGAAATTCCAGTTAATAGCATTAACAGAGAAAGTCATTGAAAATAGAATTTTAGTTATTTGTGCTTGATGTGCCAGCAAATGTAATATATGCCACTCTCACTTCACTAAATAATACTTACAATAAACAATATAAAAGCTATTCAAACCTGGTTTTTGTTAACAAATCCACAACAGTGCCGGCAAATAAATCACATTATAAAATCAGATTCAAGAGAAAAACACAAAATAATTCAGCCCCTAAACTTTTCAGCCTGATATGAAATGTGAAATAGCCTAATGCAAAGCTTTTTAAAAATTCGTTTAACTATTATATATAATTTCACTCTTAAATTACCAAGGTAATATATGCGTTTGTTGCACATTTAAACAGTATGTAAGTGTATATGATAAGAAGTAAAAGTGTCTATTCACAGCCATCCTGCCTTCTGCTCCCCCTTAGCCACCCTGTTAGCAGTCTGGTGTATACCCTTCTATATTTCAGGGTTAGGTATGCAAATGCCTTAATTTCTTAAGTTATCCTCCTCATCCTTTTTCCCTCTTCTTTATATCATTTATTTCTTGAAAAAACTGGATTATTTGTCATTTCTACATCTGGATTTGATTTCAACCTCATGATGTCATTTGATATGTTTTTCTATTGCCTATGTTTTTGTAAACGTTAGTTCTAGCAGCTTGATCAGATTTAAGTTAGGTCTTTTTTAGTAAGAATGCTTTATATCTGGTGATTGGATCACATTAGGAAGCTTATCAGGTCTAGGGTGTTAAGATGTGATAAGCTTCCTTTTTGGAGGTGTGTTAAGACTGATCAGTGGGTCCATACGTTGGTAGTCTGATCCATCCTTTTAAAGTTCCCCATGAACCTTTTGTCTAATGACTTCAGCATCCCACTGACTGGGTCCATTATTTCATTAGGGGCAAGGCTCTTTAAATGTAAATGCACATAGTCTGTGGAGTGGGGTAATAAATCTTTTGAACTGAGTACCACATGTTCTCATAAGCAGACCCTGAACAATTATAATACTATAAAAAGGGGATTGGGCCAGGCACTGTGACTCTAGCCTGTAATCCAGCTACTTGGGAGGCCAAAGTGAGAGTATTGCCTGAGTTCACAGGTTCAAGACCAGCCTGGGTAGCTTGGCGAGACCTCATCTCTCCAAAAAATTAGCTGGGCATAGTGGCACGTGCCTGTAGTTCCAGCTACTTGGAGGGCTGAGGCAGAAGGATCACCAGAGCCCAGCAGGTCGAGGCTGCAGTGACTGTGAGTGTGCCACTGCTCTCCAGCCTGGACAACAGAGTGAGACCCCGACTCAAAAAAAAAAACAACAAGAAAGGGATTGGCAGTAGTGGTAAACTGCTATTGGGGGGAGGGGGAGCAGGCATACTTCATCGATAAGGGTACCTGATCTCAAACCAGGTGAAGTGGGGACCAAAAGTAAGGCCCAGACTTTACCTGTACAATGACCGTTTGTGTACCCAACCCTGAATTGTACCTATCTATAAAGTAAAAATTAAAAAATAATAAAGCAACCTGTTAAGAGATGGACAATATAAAAATATGTAAATTGAGACAACTAAAAGTCAAAATGTAGCATGGGGATGGAGTTAAAATGCAAAAAATTTCCCCCTTTTTTCTTTGTTTTTATGCTTTTCTTTGTGATCTAAGATAAGTTGCCATATCTTTAAAATAAATGGTTGTATTTCAAATAAATACATTAATTTTTTAAAAAGAAATAAGTCTTTTAGTTCTATAAAATTTAGAACTCATTCAACTTTCCATTCAGTGAGGAAGCTTTTCTCTATCTCCCTTTATCTGCAATCCTGAAGAAGAGTGACTGAACTTCAGTGAAAAGGAGCCCCACTCTTTCTTGTTGGGAAACTTTTCCTTGCATTGAACCAAATCTAACACAGCCTGTCAGAACAACATGAAATTTGTCTCTGTCCCTTCTACAGGATAAACCTGAAAACAACCAGCACACCTTCCTTTAAATGTACTTCTTCAGGCTAAATAATTTAGATCTTTCAACTGTCCTCAGGGAAGTAATTTTCAAACCTTCATCTGAGTTGATCTCCTCAGAATGGTGTGTGTGTGTGTGTGTGTGTGTGTGTGTGTGTGTGTGTGTGTGTGTGTATGTGTATGTGTGTGAGTGCAGCATATTTGAAAATAAGTTACTCTCAGGTGGAATTCATTGTCTCAAGACAAGTTTTGCTCCTAAAATCTAGAGGATGAGAGGGAAGAACCAAGTCAAATAGTGATCTTTTTTGAGCCTGGTTGGTCTTTCTATGACAGTTGTTCTTATGTTTTTGCAGTCATTCACCTTTTTGGGAATCTGATGCCATAGGTATTCTCCCCAGAAAATGTATCCATTCAGGTTTGTCTACTTATAGGTGTCCACAGACTTCCACACATATGCATCAGGGCACAATGATATCTCAGTAAAGGTACAAGGATTCTGAGTTCTCTGTCTTTCAGCTTTGAACTGTTGTATTCTGGTCATGTGTGGGCCTGTAAGGTGAAGACTACAGAGTGAAGTGAAGGAGGGCCGTAAATGTTGGCACTTCTGTCGCTGTAGCTCTTCTGTGTGCCTTTACCTCTCTCCATCCCCACTCCCTACCCTTCATCCCATTCCTTCTTCCTAGGAGAGAGTTCTTCCCCTTTCCCCTTGCAGAGTACTCTTGGTGGGAGGAAGAGGTAATGTGCCTCCTGTCACCTTATTCTCACTGAAGCTGTATTTCTTTAAGTCTGCGATTCTTTTTGCCTTTATACCAATCATCAGTCAAATCTCAGAAAAAATGATAAGTACAGGCTTTTATCGTGCTAGAATTTTATGTTGAATATTACCGGAAATAATGGGATCATCATCTTGTGCTATCAAATATACTTGAATGTTAAAGATATAAAATATTTTATAAGTCTTTGAAAATATTTACTTTTGGTCAGGCACGGTGGCTCACGCCTTTAATCCCAGCTCTTTGGGAGGCCAAAGTGAGAGTATTGTCTGAGCCCACGGGTTCAAGACCAGCCTGGGTAGCTTGGTGAGACCTCATCTCTACAGTAAATCAAAAAATTAGCTGGGCATGGTGGCACGTGTCTATAGTTCCAGCTACTTGGAAGGCTGAGGTGGAAGGATATCCTGAGTCCAGCAGGTTGTGGCTGTGGTGGCACTGAGTGTGCCACTGCACTCCAGCATGGGCGACAGAGTGAGACTCCAACTCAAAAAAAAAAAGAAAGAAAGAAAAGAAAATATTCACTTTTGAAGGCTGATATGTGGCAAACAAATAGTGTTGAATATGTTTGGTATGTATATTCTATAAAATTGTATATTCTATAAAATCGTGCTTTAAATATGTGCCAGCCAGGCTCGGTGGCACAGCGTGTAATCCCGCGCCTTGGGAGGCTGAGGTGAGTGGATTGCCTGAGCCCGCGGGTTCAAGACCTGCCTGGGCAGGCGAAACCTCATCTCTACAATAAATCAAAAAAACCAGCCGGGCGTGGTGGCGCGCGCCTGTAGTTCCGGCTACTCGGAAGGCGGAGGCGGAAGGATCGCCGGAGCCCAGCAGGTCGAGGCTGCGGTGGCCAGGAGCGGCCACTGCACTCCAGTCTGGGCGACGGAGTGAGACGCCAACTCAAAAAAATAAATAAATAAATATATGCCAACACATAAAGGATCTTTTAGGAATTGTGGGGAAGGAACTTCTTAGTCCATTCTGTTGAATAACTGTGCGTTTGGGAGAGAGTGAGAGAAAGAGCTGAGCTGTGTTACCAAATTAATGCATACAGCTGCTGTAATAGTGTCAACCAGTGAGACTCTTACTCATTTCATTTGTTACACAGATGTTGTAAAAGGGGAAAAGATTCTTCCAGTGTTTGATGAGCCACCGAATCCAACCAACGTTGAAGAGAGTTTAAAGAGAATTAAAGAAAATGATGCTCGTCTTGTTGAAGTTAATTTGAATAATATAAAGGCAAGTGTACTAGGCAAACAAAGCTGTTGTGTATTGCTTTGAGTGGTTGGACCTAGGATGAGAGCTGGGCGGTTTTGATATAGTAGTCAAATTCTTTCTACTTAAAGTTTTTGCTCCTAACAGTATGCTAACAGGTTTATTCATATTATAGTATTACACTGCAGTGTTTTCTAACTTGTTTTTTAAATAATTTACCATATAAAAATGAAAATTGTACAGACTATCATAGTAACTCTTCCTGGTTTTCAAAATATTGTCCACTTCTAAGGACATTTAGCCTTTTGGGTTTTGCTTTTTAAAATCAGGCTTCTTGCTGTGTGCGGTGGCTCAAGCCTGTAATCCCAGCACTTTGAAAGTCCAAGGTGAGAGGATTACCTGAGCCCACAGGTTCGAGACCAGCCTGGGCAACTTGGTGAGACCTCATCTCTACAATAAATCAAAAAATCAAGCCTCCACTTGAACTCAGGCGATCCTTCTACCTCAGCCACCCAGGTAGCTGGACTACAGGCCTGCACCACCACACCCAGCTCATTTTTTTTATTTTTTGTAGAGATGAGGTCTCTTTATGTTGCCTAAGCTGGTCTCAAACACCTGGGCTCAAGTGATCCTCCCACCTCAGCCTCCCAAAGTACTGAGATTACAGGTGTAAGCCACCATGCCCGGCCTAAAGTAGAATTTAAATATAGGAAAATTCCTTATTTTAGTGTACAGTTACATGAGCTTTGACAAATGTATATAGTTGTACAATCACCACCACAGTCAAGATGTAGAACACGTCTGTCACTCCAGAAGTTCTCTCTTACCCCTTTCTAGTCATTCTCTGTCCCCATCCTGGTTGTACCCACTGACAATCACTGATCTCTTTTCTTTCCTTAACATTTTGCCTTCACTAGAATATCATATAAATAGAATCATATAGTTAGTATGTAGCCTTCTGAGTCTGGCTTCTTTCTTTTTTTTTTTTGAGTTGGAGTCTCACTCTGTCGCCCAGACTAGAGTACAGTGGCCGCTCCCGGCCACCGCAGCCTCGACGTGCTGGGCCCAGGCAGTCCTTCCACCTCAGCCTTCCAAGTAGCCGGAATTACAACCACATGCTACCATGCCCAGCTGATTTTTTGATTTATTGTAGAGATGAGATCTCGCCAAGTTGCCCAGGCGGGTCTCAAACCCACAGGCTCAGGCAATCCACTCACCTCAGCCTCCCAAAGCGTGGGATTACAGGCTGAGCCCCCGAGCCCGGCTAAGTCTGGCTTCTTTCATGTAGCATGGTGTCTTTGAGATTTGCCCATGTTGTCGTGTGTATCTGCAGTTTGTTCTTTTTTGTTGTAGAGTAGTATTTCATTGCATGGATATGCTACAGTTTGCTTATTTATTCATCAGTTGATAGACATATGGATCCTTTCCAGTTTGGGATGATTATGAATAGAGCCACTACACACTTTCATGTACAGGTGTTTATGTGAACATATATTTTCAATTCTCTTTTTAAGTAAACATTCAGTAATAGGCTTTCTGGGATCTTACTGAGTTTTAAACAATGCAACTCTTCCTTGGAGTAGAGAAAGAAGAAATGAGTTAGAAAGGCATAGGAGTAATTAATCACCAAGGAGTAAACTCAGATTACCTTTTGGGGGTTGACCATCAAATAATAGCTTCATTACAAATTCCTTATTTTAAATATTGATTTTTCTGAATTGGAGGACAAGTGAGGAGAGCATCTCTGCAAATTATATGAAACTAGGGAAGAAGACATCTATGCTCTTTTAGTGGGTGATTCTTCC
>CAUYQG010121187.1:0-13339 GCA_963574415.1 Tarsius wallacei | reverse complement strand
ATTGATTGATTGAGTCAGGGTGTTGCGCTCTGTTGCCCAAGCTGGAGCACAGCGCCATGATCAGAGCTCACTGTGGCCTCCAACTCCTGGGCTCAAGTGATCCTTCTGTCGTCAGCCTCTCAGACAGCTGGTACTACAGGTTTGTGCCACCTTACCCTGGCTAATTTTAAAAAATTGTTTTTTTGGAGAGATGAGGTCTCACTATATTGTCCAGGCTGGTCTAGAACTCCTGGGTTCAAGTGTTCCTTCCACCTCAGCCTCTCAAAGTGCTGGGACCACAAATGTGAGCCACTGCACCCATATTTTGTTTATTTTGGTGTCTGTTCTGATATGTGGTAGGCTTAGCCTACATTATTTTTATTAGATTATAGAATGCATTCCCAAACCTGGCAAAAAAAATGTTGCGGGGTTTTAGCAATGAGGTCTGGGGGCAACCATGGTTATTTCCAGAGGATGCTAAGGCAGGGATACTTTACACATGGCAAGAGACTCTTCTAGGTACCTCTGCCATGATCCAGCAACTAGCTGTCAACACCCCTACCACACACACACACACACACACACACACTCACACTCTCTCTCTCTCTCTCACCCTCACCCTCACACGCCATCACCACTGGCCATAGCGGGACAGCTGAGACTTGGTCCCAAGTATCCCCTTTACTCCCCTCTTGCCTTGTGGTCTCTACCCCTTCAAGCCTCCTCACCTGGCCTGCAAGCCTTCCAGCAACGACAAGTCTTGGAAAGGAAAAACTGGCTCCATCACTTTATTCCTTCACGTGTTCAGCAAATACTCCTTGGTCATGTGCCACGTGCTGGGCTTGTATGTGCTACGGCACTGGGACTACAAGAGGGAGCGAGACGTGCTGTGGTCTCTGTCCTTGGAAAGCTTGCAGCCCAATGGGGAGGAGACTGGTGTAACTATCGATCAGTCCCATTAAGCCATCACCAGTCCAACGATCACATGTTCACATACCATCACCATCTGCCCGGAATGCGAAAGTATGATTGCCTCCGTGTGCCGAAACCTTGTGGCAAGAAGGAGCCTACACATTCAGGGACATTCAGGGAAGCAGAGGAAGCCAGCATGGCCAGAGGAGAGACAGGAGGAAGGAGGAGAGGGGGAGGGCCAAGACCTTGCAGAGCTTTATGGAACACGTCGAGGATTTTGGTCCTGATCCTGTGAGCAGTGGGAAACCACTGGAGGGTTTCGGGATGAGGATTATATGCTCTGGTTTTTATGTTTAAAATACTACTAGCTGGGCTCAGTGGCTCAGCCTGTCATCCCAGCACTTTGGGAGGCCGAGGCAAGTGGATTGCCTGAACCCACGGGTTTGAGACCAGCCCGAGCAACCTGGTGAGACCTCGTCTCTACAATGAAAATCAAAAATTAGCCGGGTGTGGTAGCGCATGCCTGTAGTTCTGGCAACTTGGCAGGCTGAGGTGGGAGGACCGCCG
The DNA here is from genome assembly GCA_963574415.1 of Tarsius wallacei. Lineage (NCBI taxonomy): Eukaryota > Metazoa > Chordata > Mammalia > Primates > Tarsiidae > Tarsius > Tarsius wallacei. The sequence goes on along the minus strand of CAUYQG010121187.1, from coordinate 11,881 downwards.
GAGCGCAGCAGGTCGAGGCTGCAGTGGCCGGGAGCGTGCCACTGCACTCCAGCCTGGGCGACAGAGTGAGACTCCAACTCAATACACACACACACACACACACACACACACACACACACACACACACACTACTAGCTGAGGCATGGGGCATGAATTAGGTGAGATGAGGGAGAAAGGCAGAGCGGAAGTGGAAATACATGTTCAGAGATGAGAGAAGATGCAAGCTGGGATGAAAAAAAAAATTGGGTCTCATCCGTTTTGATATTTTTGATACTGTTGGAAAAGAGACACTGTCAGATTGGAAACAATTCATCAGCACTGAACTGTTTTCAGAGCTCAGTTTTCTCACCCCTCCCCATATTTTCTCCCAGAAAAAAAGTGAAGATTGTAAGTGGCAGCCCAGTCCACATCTACCAACATTGCCTGAGATCTGGTCTGTGTTTGCTGGGCTCACTGTCATTCGCTCTGGGATATAGACAGAGTGGATGCAGATGTGGATCCCCAGGGTTGGAAGTCACATCAGTGCATCCCTATCTTCTCTCCCTGTCTCTTCCTGCAGCTCTACCCACCACCCATGTCCTTACCTCCTCAAGCCATCCTTTGGAGAATGCCTTGGCCTTTCCCTTGGACTGGCTCCCCAGGGCAGGGATTCTCCTGGTCCCTGCTGGGCGGTCCATGGGGTCCCACCGTGGAGGCGGGTCCTGCAGTGTAGACTCTGGCTGTGGAAAGCCAGGTGGGGAGGGTGTGGCTTTCAGGCCATTTTCTGTTTCCACACAAGGAGGCCCCTTAGTGTATGGATTCATTTCCCTTAAGCCCTAGGCCAGCCCTCCTCCCTTCTGTGGATTGTTTTGTGTGAGCCCTGGAAGTGCCCCTGGCCTGTTTCACTTTCATTTTCTGGAGACACACACACACACACACACACACACACACACACACACACACACACACGGCTGCCTCAGGCTGTGGTGTTCCCACTGAAGGGAGACGGCATCACAGGCTCTCTGAGGTTAATCCCCTGTGAAATGAGTCTTGTATTCCGAGAAAATATGCGTTATTCAATATTGTGCAAAGCTGCCCACCTTTACAAGATCCAGCCTTTTTTCTGGGTCCTTCCGCTGACTTCCAGGACAAGGTGTCTTCACCTGAAAAGGTGAGGCTCTGGGGAGCTCTGAGCCATGGATCTTGCTTGCCTGGCTTTCCACAGGAGAAAATCACGCTGACTCCATCGTGCTACCAGGGGTGGGGGACAGTTAGCCTCACACAAGGGGAGACTTCCCAGGTCCTCTGGCCTTCTGTCTCCTGCAGCTCCTGGTGGGTCATTGGTCCAAGAGAGCTGGGGCAAAGGATGTGAATAACCCCATGAATAACCCCAGGCGCCCGGTCATCTCTCTGGGGGGCCCCACTCTGGAGTGTGTGAGGGAGAAGGCAGGGCAGTGTGTCTCCTTTTCCTATAAAAGACAGTGCTTGTTCAAAGCTCTGAGGCCCAGACAGCAGCCACTTACCAGGACACAAAAGAAAGCAGGGTATCTGAGGAGTGTATCTGCGCTATCTACCAGTTCAGAAAGCAATTAGCAGAGTGGCCTGGCCCTTCCCACACTTTCCATTCATCTTTTCTTCCCTGTATTCATTCACCAGACGCAGGAGTCACCCAAGGGCAGGGATCCTATCGTATTCATCTGTGTATTCCCACCATTTAGCACGGGGCCTGGCACCCAAGAGACTCTTCGGTGAATGAATTCATTCAACTCCCATTCACCAAGCACTTTGCAAGACGCAGGAAGGCACACAACCAGTGTGAGACACACAAATCCTTGCCTTCCCGGAACTTCCGGTCTACGTTGGGCACTTGGTCGTGCAACAGTGGTTTATTAGACTCTAACTGTGGGCAAGGGCAGCAGTGGGCCCTGCTGAGACGCAATGAGTAAACGAGCCCCCAAACCAAACGTAAGCACCCTCCCCCAAAATAAACACCTACAGCAAGCCTTGATTTTTTTTTTCTTTCTTTTTTTTTTTTTTTTTCAGTTAGAGTCTCACTCTGTCACCCAGACTGGAGTGCATTGGCTGCTCCCAGCCACCGCAGCCTCGACCTGCTGGGCTCCAGCGATCCTTCCACCTCAGCCTCCCAAGTAGCTGGAACTACAGGCGCACGCTACCACACCCGGCTGATTTTTGATTTATTGTAGAGATGAGTTCTTGCCAAGTTGCCCAGGCGGGTCTCGAACTCGCGGGCTCAGGCCATCCACTCACCTAGGCCTCCCAAAGTGCTGGGATGACAGGCTGAGCCACGGAACCCAGTGATTTTTTTTTTTCTTTTAATCACCATCACTCAAGGCTTGGGGCTTCCTCCTTGGCACTGGCTCTTGGCTTCCTAGCAATGACCACTCTGCCACCTCCCTGGGGCCCCACAGCCCATTTTCAGGTGTCTGTTTTCAGCACAGGGCAGCTAGCTTATGCCCCACGGGGTGCAGGTTGCAGACGGCACCCAGGCACTGACTGACACAGGCCTGACAGATCTGCATTTGCATAGACCGGCCACACTCCCTTGATGCCAAGAGCCGCACGCATGTCAAGCCTTTCTGAGCCTCAGTGTGTTCATCTGCAAAGATAAAAACAAACATCCACAACGCACGGACCCTGTACCAGGCTCTGCTTCAGTGTATTCGGTCCTCTCAGCACAAGCAGACTTTAAACCCGGGGAAACAGCTCTCGGCGAGGCCCCTTGGACCCACCCTGGCCCAGGCCCAGCGCACGCTCTCAGGCTCCCGCCTCCTGGATTCCCTGCTCCTACAGAAACACAACGGGTCTTTCTGTGGGTCTCTCCAGGCCTTGACCTCAAGTCCAAGCCCGGGACTCCAGGCACGTCCTAAATCTCCACCCGCTGCGCTGCCACTCAGAAACGTCCTCCTGAACCCACCCTCCTCCTTCCTGGGCACGCAGCCTCGGGTCAGCGGTCAGCGGTCAGGTCCTCTGACCCGTCCTCCCCACACCCCCATTCTCGTCCTGCCCCGCAGTCTTTCAACCTCAGTCGCCTCCCGCCGTTCTCTCCTCTCCAGACTCTCTCACACGGCTTCCTTTGCCCCTTTCATCCCTGCCCCCCACTCGGCTCCCACATCCTGCCCTGGGGCCCTCTCCCTGGCCCCAAGAAGTCTGTCTCTGTATTGTTCTCCACTTCCAACATTAGCATTCTCAAAACCCGCATTTGCATTTTGATGGCTCCTGTCCCAGCTAGACAGGGGTGCACTTTGATGCGTATATATTTTGGAGAGGAGTGCTCTTCCCTGCACAGTGTCGAATTTTCCACTTTGATTCCAGTGCATTCTTTGGTTGCGGCCTGATTTACTCCGGGCCAAGACAGACTTTGGCCAGCACCTTTAGGCTATGCCGAGGCCTGTGAGATAGCAGAAAGGCTTCGCTTCGTGGGAGCTCGAGGGAACAGAAGTCTCGCTTCCCACGCCTTCCAATCTTGCTCGGAACGTCAAAGCTTCCTGCGGGCTCCCATCTGCAGCCAGTGTTCTCCCCTCCCAGGCTCGAGGGCCTTGGCCTCCAGCATTCCCCAGCTCAACGGTAAAGGCCGGGGAGATTGGGGTTCCCTGTGGTTAGGCCTGGCTGGGGCACCCACCTGAGTTATGGAAATCCTCAGGCCTTGATTCCAAGATGAGCCGCCAGAAGCAGGCAGGGAGGATGGGATGACAAGGCCACCCCAGATAATTTAGTGCCCCAGTATTTTCCTGTGTATAACCTGGAGATCCACTGAGAATTCTAGGGGATGAGGGGAGAAAGTGACACGGGGTCCTGCATTCTCATCCAGGGCTTGGTGTTGGGGTATCAAGTGTTTTTATGCCTCTGGGCGGCTGGGGTTTAGCCAGAGTCAGAAGAGCCAAGTGCCAAGCGACAGAAAGGAATCCGCTGCCAGGTCTCCAGGGGTTTCAGGGCCACTTTTGACAGAGGTTTGGGGAATTGCGGTTTGCATGGCACGACTTCCTAGGGTTTCAAACCAGCTTCAGGGTGATTTATGATCCCTGTTCCATTGAGAAGCTCTCAACATTCATTTCCACCTACTACTGAGTTCTTTCATGCAATGACCCTAAATAATGTCTTATACTGGGGGTGGATATTGGCCCAGGGAAACAGAGGCAGGCTGTTGCAAAGGGCTGGGCTAGAGATTAGGGAGGCTCTGACTCCAGGGAGGCAGTGGTCAGACGGACAGGACAACAGCAGAGGAGACAGGAGGAGACGGGGATGTGTCTGGCTCAGTCAGCGTTCAACTGGCATTGCAGGAAGGACTTCTGTGTTTCTGGCACTGCGCTGGTGACTGGGGTTGGTGCAAAAGTGAGTTGAAGCTGGTCAGCCCAGATCTCAAGGAATGTATGTTCCAGTGGGGGAAAAAATAATTGCCTCGCAGTTTTAAGAATTGCCACCTGTTACTTGCTTGGGCAAGGTGTTTTACTTCCAACTTTCCCAGCTAGGCTATATCCTTCTGCCCATTTTACAGACTGGAGAAAAAAGGCTCAAATCAAATGACCCACGGCCATACTGCTGGGAAGTTGCTGAAACCCATTCCAACTTCACTACCGAAGTCCTTCCCCAGCACCGCAAGGCAAGGCCAAGCCAAACCCTAAAATCCAAGGATGTGAGATAACAAAGTGCTATAGAAATCTGAGGAGGAAGAGCCTACCTCTGGCCAGGAAAATCAAGATCAGCTCCATGAAAGAGAACTGTTCGAGCCGGGCTCGGTGGCTCAGCCTATAATCTGGCGCCTTTGGGAGGCCGAGGTGAGTGGATTGCCTGAGCCCAAGGGTTCGAGACCCGCCTGGGCAACTTAGCGAGACCTCATCTCTATAATAAATCAAAAATCAGCTGGGCGTGGCAGCACACGCCTGTAGTTCCAGCTACTTGGAAGGCTGAGGCGGAAGGATCGCCAGAGCCCAGCAGGTCGAGGCTGCGGTGGGCGGGAGCGGCCACTGTACTCTAGTCTAGGTGACAGAGTGAGACTCCAACTCAAAAATAAATAAATAAATAAGAGACCCCCTCTAGCTGAATCCTAAAGAGTGAGTGGGAGTCTCTGTAGAGAGCACAGAGGCAAAAACACTGCGATGCATTAAGAAAATCCATAAACGGCCAGGTAGGGTAGCTCACACTTGTAATTCCAGTTCCAGCTCTAGGAAGGCCAAGGTGGGAGGAGTGCTTGTGCCAGGAGTTCGAGACCAGCCTGGGCAACAGAGAGAGTCCAAGTCTCTACAAAAAATTAGCCAGGCGTGTGAGTGTGCGCCTGTAGTCTCAGCTACCCAGGAGACTGAGGTGGAAGCATCACCAGAGCCTAGGAATTCGAGTCATGATTGTGCCACGACAGTGCAAGACTTTGACTCAAAAAAAAAAAATTGTGAGCGGCCCTGGAATATATAGGGTCTGAGAAGAGGAGGCAATAGGTTGGCACCAGAACACAGAGAGTCTGGATTCATCAGGGCATAATTCCAGAGGCATTATGGGGCCACTGAAGAGTTTTGAGTAAGATAGTGATGTCAGAAAAGAGATGTTTAAGAAGAGAAATCAAGAAGACTCAGGTAAGTTATCTTGGTACAGGCCATTAAAAAAGAGATTCTGAAAAAAGTAGCCCAAGGGCAGCAAGGTGGCCTTAGGTATCTGAAATCACTGGAGAGGGAAGCTGGAATCTGGGGCGTGGAGTGAGGTGGAACTGGAGACACAGATGTGGAAGCTGCAAGTGAGAAGGCAGTGATTGCAGGCTGGAGATGGCGTAAATTTAGCAACCGGGAGAACAGGAGAAAAGAGAGGTGAAGCCTGGGCAACATAGTGAGACCTTGTCTCTGCAAAAAAACTTAAAAATTTGCTGGGCGAGTGGACCTTGAACAACTATCATAATACATAAGAAAAGGATGGACAGTGGCGGGAAACTATGGGGGGGGGGGCCAGGGAGGGGAAGGGAGGTGGGATTAACGGTAGTCGATATCTGTCTGGGGACCGGGGGGCACACCTCATCAACAAGGGCACCTGCACAATGCGTATTTGTATACCTAGCCCTTAACTGTACCCCACAATCTTAAAATAAAAAATGTATTAAAAAAATTTGCTGGGAATGGTGGTGTACCTGCAGTCACAGGTACTGGGGAGGCTGAGACAGGAAGATCACTTGAGCCCAGGAGATCAAGGCTGCAGTGATCGTGTCACTGTACTTCAGCTTGGGTGGCAGAGTAAGACCCTGTCTCAAAAAGGGAGGGAGGGAGGGAGAAAAGAGATGAGGATCTGATCCAGACTTGAGTCAGAAGGAGGAAGGTAAGAACAAGGGAAACACAAAAGACATGGGGACAGTAAAGGGGAGAAGCAACTCAGGGCGCCAAGAGGGGAGGAAATGAAATTCTCAGGTGGCCGGCGATGTCCAGCATGTCTTCTGACAAAGATTCCTTGCTTGACCCAGCCTGAGGCGGCCTCCCAGACCCTCTCCTAGGCCCGTCTATACATGTCCTTGTGTGAAGTCCAGGAACCCTAAATCCGTTTAGCGGGAGCCTCCCACCCCCTTGTATCTGACCAGGGTCCTCGTCCCCCAACATCCCTCATGTGATGTCTGACCCCTTGTCTTCAGCAAGAATCCTGTGAGACCCCTCTACCTAGAATCCCCCCCGGCCCCTCATGCTTTTCCATCTGCTCACCCCACCCTGCTCCTTGGCCTGCAGCATTTCCCTAGCACTGCTACAAATGCTGGAGATTGGGGCTTCCTGTGGTCACCCCTCCCTAGCTAGGGCACCCACCTCAGCAGTCGACAATATCAACCCAGTCTCTCCCACTGTGAAATTTCACTGCCGTGATCCCTGTACCTGACCCAATGGTCCTGGATGAAGTTTGCCTTGCTGTGTGCTTTCTCAAGTGTCATTGAATGAATTTTTTTTTGAACATGGCTTCCTACCAAGTCATACCCATCGCATTGAGGGTGACCCCCAGCTTAGCACCTGGCCTTGTGCTCTGAGCTCCAGTGGTCTGTTTCGCAAAAACGAGAAGATAGTGCCGTCCTACATGGTTGCTGTGACAGATGGCACCTCATAGGCTCCCAATAAATGGTAGCTTTTACTGTCAGGATTTGCATTTGTTTCCATTCTGCCCCAAGTTTAGAAACATCTTGAGACAAGGGACTAGGTCTTTCTATCTATCCCAAACCTTCGCTCAATGATTGCTACTCTGTAGTTGCTCTGTAAATGTCTCCTGAATGTTGAGAAAATGGAATGGATGAAGATATCTGTGACTGTCTATGCTGCTGCCCTGACCATTTTGTCTGTGTTGGCGTTTTCTTTCCTTTTTTTTTTTGAGTTGGAGTCTCACTCTGTCGCCCAGACTGGAGCGCAGTGGCCGCTCCCGCCCACCGCAGCCTCGACCTGCTGGGCTCCGGCGATCCTCCCGCCTCAGACTTCCAAGTAGCCGGAACTACAGGTGTGTGCTACCACGCCCGGCTGATTATTTATTTATTCTAGAGACAGGTCTCACCAAGTTGCCTGGATGGGTCTCAAATCCACAGGCTCAGCCAATCCACTCACCTCAGCCTTCCAAAGTGCTGGGATGACAGGCTGAGCCACCAAGCCTGGCCCGTGTTGGTGTTTTCTTAGTGCTAGCTATTAGTCAAGAACAGGAACCTTTGGGAATTCTGAATACTGACCCTTTCCTACACTCTCCGTCAGTTTGTCTATATAGAACATCAAACTACGGCTTCCATTTATGGATGATGGACAAAGACCCAGGGTCAAGATAGCAGCCCATGGCCAGGCTCGGTGGCTCAGCCTGTAATCCCAGCGCTTTGGGAGGCCGAGGTGAGTGGATTGCCTGAGTCCGCGGGTTCGAGACCCATCCGGACAACTTGGCGAGACCTCGTCTCTACAATAAATCAAAAATTAGCCGGGTGTGGTAGCACGCACCTGTAGTTCCAGCTACTTGGAAGGCTAAGGTGGAAGGATCGCCAGAGCCCAGCAGGTTGAGGCTGCGGTGGCCAGGAGTGTGCCACTGCACTCCAGTCTGGGCGACAGAGTGAGACTCCAACTCAAAAAAAAAAAAAAAAAAAGAGAGAGAGAGAGCAGTCCAGGTATGTGGCTGGTTCCAGGGCCAGGTTTGGGGTAAGGGAGTGGGGGCTTGTGGGGACAGCTGAGTTCTCGCAGACAATGGAGGGAAGGACGGCTGACTTCTAGACTTCTCCAATCTCAATCAGCAAGGGCTGAGTGGGAGAGGTTTGGAGAAGCAGGGTAGGCATGTCCACACGGGTCCCTATCCCAGGCCCCTCAGAGAGGAGAGGGGGCAGGGAAGGAGGGGACTGGGCAGGACCAATGCCTCAGAGTGGCTTGGCTGCACCTTGAATCTGCACCCAAGTTGCGTTTTTCTCAACCTTGAGGTCAGGGCAGAGCAAGTCACCCCATGGGTCTGGCCGCAGGGTTTTCAGAAGTATTCCTTCCTCCTCATCAGTAAATCTTGGCGTGTCCTTGCCAAAGCTGGCTCAAGCAGTCTTTGCCCTGGGAGCCAACTGTTAAAATCGCCTCTCCACTGATGATTTTCTTTCCTTTTTTGCTTTTTGCTTCTGTTTGTTTGGGTGAGGGGTAGGAAGGGAGGCGGTATTGTGAAGGGCACAGAAGTGTTTAAAAGGCCAGCCGCCCTCCCGTCTGGGCTGCACCAGGCTTTGATAATGCCAGTGGCTGAGATAGCTCCCGAACTATCGGGCCTGGCTCTCCCTGAGCTGGCGGCTCCGCTTTCATCTCTGTTTGTGGCCAAGGACAGGGACATGGAGACCAGCCCCCAGGCTGGCTAATGAGTAATTGGGAGCCTTGAGTGCATGGTCTTGGGACATGCACTGGGCTGACCTTCAGGTCACTGCGAGAGGCCACATTCATCCTGAAGCCCGGGTGGAGGCCTGGGCTAGGCTAGGAGGTCACTTCCTCTTTGTCACCTCTGTTTCTACCCCCCACTGGAGTCAGGACTGTATCTTCCACCCTTACCTTCACCTGGATGCCCTGGTCTGGGTTGCTAATAAAAGTTATTCCAAGCCAGGCTCAGTGGCTCAACCTGTAATCCCGCGCTCTGGGAGTTTGAGGTGAGTGAATTGCCTGAGCCCGCGGGTTCGAGACCCGGCTGGGCAACTTGGCAAGACCTCATCTCTACAATAAATAAAAAATCAGCCGGGCGTGGTAGTGCGCGCCTGTAGTTCCAGCTACTCGGAAGGCTGAGGCGGAAGGATCGCCGGAGCCCAGCAGGTCGAGGCTGCGGTGGCCGGGAGCGGCCACTGCACTCCAGTCTGGGTGACAGAGTAAGACTCCAACTCAAGAAAAAAAAAGTTATTCCAAAGACTTTCCTCCTCCCTTCTGCCTTGGTTCCAAATAGGTGAGTTACAGTACAGGCAATGGCTTCCGTTCCACCCACCAAACTGTGTCCACTCTCCTTGCCTCCTTCCTCCCAAATTCCCCTACAGGGAGAATGAAAAAAGCATTTGAAAGGTCAGGGCCACACCTTTGTCAATGGTAACACCATCTTTTTGTTTGTTTTTTGTTTTTGAGAGAAGGCATCTCACTGAGTTGCCCCGGCTGGTCTTGAATTCCTGGCCTCAAGTGAATCCCCTGTCTCGGCCCTCCCAATGCTGGGATTACAGACACGAACTCCTGTGCCTGGTTGGCTCCATGCTCATCTTCCTTCCTGGGGCCCATAGGAGGGTGTCTGTGCTCCGAGAGCGCGTTAAACAGGCTTCCCTTGAAGAGGTCTCTGCTTCCGCCTCCTCTTTTCTCAGCATATAGTTCACATGGCTGCTTTGTGCGGAAATCTGCCGGGGGTGTCTGCTGCTTGCTTGCAGCTGTGGGACCTGGTGCAGAGACCTAAGCTCTCTGAGTGTACACTGTTTCCCTGTGCAGGGGGGCCTATAACACCTCTTAGGGCCAGAAAGGAACTACAGCAAGACGCAGGTATCAAGCCCTGGACAACAAGGGGCGGTTCGTTCTCTGCCTTGGGGCCACCGGTCTGTCCACCTTCCTTGTCACTGACTCCACTCTCCCCCCCAGAATGAACTCAGTAGCATGAAATACTTGGACAATGTTTTCCAAATGAGTGAATGAATGAATAAATAAATACATTGCTAATGGCAGCAAATGTATGTAGGCATCTGTTCTCTGAGAATAAAGCAGTTCAATGATTGTGGAATTTCAGTGTTGTAAGGAGTTGAAGCAGGCACGTGCAAACCATGCCCGAAAACAAATGGAGCCGGGCTCGGTGGCTCAGCCTGTCATCCCGCGCCTTGGGAGGCCGAGGTGAGTGGATTGCCTGAGTCCGCGGGTTCGAGACCCGCCCGGGCAACTTGGCAAGACCTCGTCTCTACAATAAATCAAAAATCAGCTGGGCGTGGTAGCGCGCGCCTGGAGTTCCAGCTACTTGGAAGGCTGAGGCGGAAGGATCGCCGGAGCCCAGTGAGTCGAGGCTGCGGTGGCCGGGAGCGGCCACTGCACTCCAGTCTGGGCCACAGAGTGAGACTCCAACTCAAACAAACAAACAAACAAACAAACAAACAAAACAAATGGAACTGGGCCTAAGCATGTATCCAGGCCTTCCTCTTTTATGGTACAGTTTTAGGGAGACTAATATTTGAGAATAAGTTACAGTTATTGACCAAACTTAAATTTATTGTCGCATCTGAATTAGATATTCAAGAAGTGTCTATAGAATGGAGAAATGGATGACCGGTTGGGAAAACTGAACCATCAGCCATAGGCGCAATGTTCATTTGAGCTTCTGGAGATGCAGGCACCTGCTAGGGACCCGGGTAGTGGCTTGCTGTGTGGTCTCTGCTACGCCTCTCTCTTTTCTGCCTTTACCTCCTGTATACACATCAGAGACACGGGGCTCCATAACCCCCATTTCTGTGTCTTCTCATGGGAGTGCAAGAAGGCAGATACGACTAGGGACATAGGCCTCATGGACAATCTCCCAGGACGATCTCATATAAACATGATCGCACATCATGCCGGGGCCTTTCAAGGAGCCAGCAGGGTGAGGGAGGGGAGAGGAGGGGAGGAGGGAGAGAAATTAACTGGACGAGTCACTCCAGGGCAGCAAAGCCCAAGAAAGTGCCTTTCTCTCCACTCCGGCAATGCTTCATTGACTTCATTATGGTCCTGTCTCCAGGACGGGGTCTTTTTCCCTTTACTGCACAGTGAGGCTGTCTCCTAGGGGCTGGGCTTGGCAGCGCAGACAGGAAGCAGGCAAAATATGAGTGGATTAACTTGTGAAGCTATCCCAATCCCCTCAGCCTCCCAGCCTACGCCACTTTAAAGCAGAAATTCATTCAGGAAAATCTAACGTCCACTTAGAATAAGTTGGGGTGGGGGAGAGGGCAGGGCCCTGGGCTGGCTCAGCTTGAGAATGTTGTTTCTCAGGAGTCAGAAATTTGAGACAATCTTGCGAAGAGTTCCAGAAATTCTCAGTGACTGGCTTTGGATCGCTGAATAGCTGCGCCGTGGGGCAGAAGCTCAAATTCTACTTCCTCCGGGAAGCCTTCTGGATTGTGCCAGCTGGCTGCTCCTCTCCTGAGTCTTACAGAGCTTTCTTGTTCCTTGTGGAGTACTTTATCCTCTGCCTTTTGTGTTCTCACGATTGCATAGGCCTTTTCTCTTTTATTAGACTGGGAGGTATTTTATTTTATCTTATTTTATAAGTGCCTCCTGCAAAACTGGCCCTCAAGGGACCAAGGTCAATGTGCTCACAGTGGTGCCTTTGCCTTCCTCCCAGTCTGGCCGGGCTCGGTGCCTCAGCCTGTCATCCCAGCACTTTGAGAGACCGAGGCAAGTGGATTGCCTGAGCGCACGGGTTCGAGACCCACCCGGGCAACTTGGCGAGACCTCATCTCTACAGTAAATCAAAA
>CAUYQG010121185.1:0-52686 GCA_963574415.1 Tarsius wallacei | reverse complement strand
CCCAAGGTGTTATAAACAGGCTACTGGTTCTTCCACCATGACAATGTACCTGGCCTCACCACACTGAAAAGCTGTTCAGCAGTTTTTGACCAAAAATGGCATGACCCCTTTGCTCTACCCTCTCTATTCACCCGATCTCACCCAGAACAACTTTTTTTTCACTCCCCTGGATAAAAAAAAGTCCTCAAAGGGAAATGTTTTGCTAGTATGGAAGAGGTGAAACAAAACATGGCTAGAAGCACTGAAAAGCAACAAAATTGATGAGCTTAAAAATTATTTTGAGAATTTGAAAAAGCATCTTGATAGGTTTATTGCATCAAAGGGAGGGTACTTTGAAGGTGACTGAAGTTCAAATGTGTAAAAATAAATACACAATTTTTAATACATAAGTCCCATTTTTTTGGGGGGTCCCTCCTTATATGAGTGCTTATCTGATTGACAGTAGAGTTTTGTGGGAACTGTGTACTAGTTACAGTATGAGACATTGCTATGGGCTGAATTGTGTTCACCCAAATTCATATGTCGAAGTCCTAACCCCTAGTACTTTAGAATGTGACTGTGAGGCTGGGCTTGGTGGCTCAGCCTGTAATCTCAGCACTTTAGGAGGCCGAGGTGAGTGGATTGTCTAAGTCTGCGGGTTTGAGACCCACCCGGGCAACTTGCTGAGACCTCATCTCTACAATAAAAAAAAAAAAAAATTAGCCAAGTGTGGTAGTGCACACCTGTAGTTCCGGCTACTTGGAAGGCTGAGACAGAAGGATCACTGGAGCCCAGCAGGTTGAGGCTGCGGTGGCTGGGAACGTGCCACTGCACTCCAGTCTGGGTGAGAGAGTAAGACTCCAACTCAAAAAAAAAAAAAAAAAAAGAATGTGACTGTGCTCGGAGATAGGACTTTTAAAAAGTGATTCAGTCAAAATGAAGCTGTTAGAGTGAGTCCTAATTTAATCTGATTCATGTCCTCATAAGAAGGAGAAATTTGGACACACAAAAAGGCACCAGACATATACATGTATAGAGAAAAGACAATGTGAGGGTGGCGTGAGAAGGCAGCCATTTACAGGTCAATAAGAAAGACCTCGGAAGAAGCCAAACCTACTGACACCTTGATGTTGGAGGTCCAGCCTCCAGAACTGTGAAAAAGTAAATTTCTGTTGTTTAAGACACTCAGTCTGTGATATTTGTTATATTTTGTGTTCTATCTGTCTGTCTGTCTATCTATCTATCTATCATCTACCTATCTCCTATCTATCTATTTATCTATCATCTATCATTTATTTATTTTTGAGTTGTAGAGTACAAGTGAGAATTTGCTACATAAGTAGGCTGCAGGCAGGTAAAGTTTTGGCTTCTAGCTGACCCTCTCTCCCCCGGTAGTGGACCAGGTACCCATTGTACTGCCATGTGCCCCCTCCCTCCTCCCTCTCTCCCTCCCTCCACTAGCAGTGCCCAGTGACCCTTGAGCTAATGTTTATAGTGTTTAGGGTCTGCTTATGAGTAAGAACATGTGGTATTCAGTTTTTTGTTCCACGATAGTATACTTAGTATGATAATTTCCAGCTGCATCCAAGTTGCTGCAAAGGCCATGATTTTCTTCTTTTTAATGACTGTATAGTACTCCTTGTGTATGTACCACATTTTCTTTATCGAGTTCACTTTTGAGGAGCATCTGTGTTGGTTCCATGTTTTTGCCATTGTGAATAGTGCAGCAACAAACATGTGTATGTGTGTGTGTGAAGGTTTTTTTTTTTTTTTAATAGAGTGATTTATATTTCTCTGGGTATATTCCCAGGAAAGGAATTGCTGGATCATATGGAAGCTCAATTTTTAGTCTTTTTGTGTGTGTTTTGGGGGTAATTTTGTTGGTGGGAATATTTATTTTTATTCCACTGTGATATGAAAAGATGCTTGGTATTATTTCAACCTTTTGAAACTTGTTCATGATTTATGCCCAAGAATTTGATCAGTCTGGGAGTATGCTCCATGTGCCAATAAGTAGAATACTATACTATACTTGGTAGTTTTTGGGTGGACAACTCTGTAGATGTCTATTAAATCCATTTGGTCAAGTGTCTAGTTAATGTTCCAGATCTTCTTGTTAGTTTTTTGCCTTGATGATCTGTCTAGGGCTGTTAGTTGAATATTGAAGTTTCTGACTATGATTGTGTGTCTATGTCCTCTCTTCGTTTACTTAGCAATTGTTTTATAGATTCAGGTGCTCCTATGTTGGGTGCACATATGTTTAAGATGGGTATTTCTTGCTGATAGATTGAGCCATTTATCATTATGTAGTGTCATGTCCTTTTTAACTTTTATTGGTTTGAGGTCTGTTTTGTGGTATCAGAATAGCTGCTACTGCTCTTTCTTGTTTTCCATTTAACTGGAAGGTCATTTTCCAGCTTTTGACTTTGAGGCGGTGGGAATCCTTTGCAGTGAGATGGGTTTTCTGGAGGTAGGAAAGTGTTAGATCATGTTTATTTATCTGGCTTGCTACTCTATGCCTAATTAGTGGTGCATTCAGTCCGCTAACGTTTAAGGTAATTATTGATATGTGAGAGTATCTCTGTAATAAGGTTCTCTTAAGGGATTGCTTTTCTTCCTTTTTATTATATATATTTTTACAATTATATATATTTTTAATTTTATATATATATTAATTTTGTAAATGACATGTATGTTCTGTTAATTCTGTGTTTCCCTTTGGTTTTGTGATGGGTGTAACCACTCTTTTGTTTTTATGTTTAAAACCTTCTTATGCATCTCCTGGAGGACTTGTCTGGAGGCAGCATATTCTCTTAGGAATTGGATGTCTGGGAAAGATTTAAATTCTCCATGACTTATGAAACTTAGCTTGACAGGGAAGAAAACTCTTGACTGGAATTGCTTATCTATGAGAATGTTAAAGATTGGACTCCAGTCCTTTCAGGTTGTAGGGTTTCTGCTGGGAGGTCTGTTGCAATTCTGATGAGTCATCCCCAGTAAGTGGTCTGATCCTCCTCTCTAGTTGCCTTTAGGATATTTTCTTCCATGCTTACGTTGTGGAGGTGGATTACTATGTGCCTTGGAAATGGTCTTCTTCTGTAATACCTTATAGCTGTTATCTGAATCTCTTGTGCTTAGGTGGTTGCCTCTCTAGTGAGATATGGGAAATTTTCTTGGATGACCTCATGAAAGGCTTGTTTCAAGGTGTTCTCAGTTTCCCCTTCTGTTTTAGGGATACCAATCAATAATAGATTTGGTTTCTTGACATAGTCCCACACCTATTTTTTTTTTTTGAGTTGGAGTCTCACTCTGTTGCCCAGACTGGAGTACAGTGGCTGCTCCTGGCCACTGCAGCCTCGACCTGCTGGGCTCTGGCAATCCTTCCGCCTCAGCCTTCCGAGTAGCTGGAATTACAGGCATGCGCTTCCATACCCAGCTGATTTTTTGATTTATTGTAGAGATGAGGTCTCGCCAAGTTGCCCAGGTGGGTCTCGAACCCACGGGCTCAGGTAATCCACTCACCTCAGCCTCCCACAGTGTGGGATTACAGGCTGAGCCACCAAGCCTGGCTCGTCCCACACCTCTTGTAGGCTTTGCTTATTCATTTCAAGCATTCTTTCCATGTTTTTGACAGACTAGGTTAGTTCAATATTTTGGTCTTCAAGCTCTGAAATTCTTTTCTCTGCCTGTTCAATTCTGCTCCCTATGTCTAATATAATTATTTGACATTTCAGGAGGGAATTCTTCATTTCTAGCATTTCAGAATGAACCTTTTGTTTATTGGCCAACTCAATTTTTACATCGTGCATGACTTGGTGGGTTTTGCTTCTAATTTCTTGTGATTTTCCTCATTCATTTTAACCATCCAATATCTGAATTCTGTGTCTGTCATCAGGAACAGTTTGTTTTTGGTGACTTCCCTTGTTTGGGAACTGGTAGATGCTTTTTTATATATGTTATTTTTAAAATGTGGTGTAAAATTCAGGATCAGGTATACAAGTGGACATCATACAGGTAAAGTTTGGGCCTCCTTTTTGTCCCCACTTCACCTGGTTTGAGATTAGGTACCCTTATTGTTGCAGTGTCCCCACTCCCACCTTGTCAGTATCCCACTACTGTCAATCCCTTTCTTATGGTATTAAGGTAAATGTTCAGGGTCAGCTTAAGAATGAGAACATATGGTACTCTGTTTTTGGTTTCTGTGATATGTCACTGAGTATTATAAACTCTAAATCCATCCAAGTTGCTGTGAAGTTCATAATTTTGTTCTTCTTTATGGCTGCATAATATTACATGGTGCGTATTTACCACTTTTTAGAATTCAGTTCAGTTCTGATGGGCAGCATGGTTGGTTCCATGTTTTTACTATTGTGAATAGTGCTGCAATAAACATGCATGTGCAGGTATCTTTTTTGTAGAATGATTTGAGTTCCTTTGGATATATTCCCAGTTGGGGGATTGCTGGGTCATATGGAAGGTCAATTTATAGTTCTTTTAGAAATCGCCACACTGTTTTCCATAGAGGTAGAACTAATTTGCATTCCCACCAGCAGTGTAGAAGTATTCCCTTTTCTCCGCATCCTCACCAGAACCTGTTGCTGTTTTGTTTGTTTTATTAATGACAGCCATTCTTACTGGGGTTCCTGGGGTTAGGTGGTATCTCAATGTAGCTTTGATTCGCATTTCTCTGATGATTAGTGAGGCTGAGCACTTTTCCATATGTCTTTTGAGAAGTGACTTTGTCTTTTTGCTTACTTTTTAATGGGATCATTTGTTTTTTCCTTTTGGCATGTTTGAGTTCCTTGTAGATCCTGGATGTTAGGGCTTTATCAGATACATAGTTGTCAAATATTTTTTCCCATTCTCCCCCTCTCTTGATGATTTCTTTGGCTTTGCTAAAGTAAATTCAAGAAGATACAAACAAATGGAAAAAACATTCCATGATCATGGTTTGGAAGAATCAATGTTGTTAAGATGTCCATCTTACCGAAGGCAATCTATAGATTCAGCATAATATCTATTAAATTACCAACATAATTCTTCTCAGACCTGGAAATGACAATACAGAAATTCATTTGGAAACATAAACAAACATGAAGAGTCAAAACCTTAGCAAAAGGAACAAAGTGGGAAGTATCACACTTCCAGACTTTAAACTTTACTTTAAGACTACAATGAACAGCAATAAGCAGCTAACAGATGCATGCTCAGAGTATGAGTTTGTTCCCAGCTCAGTGTGGCCCAAGCACTTGGGCAGTGACTAGTTCAAGCACTCAGTGCAATTGAGTTCCCAACTCTGTATGGTTTCTGGCCACATGCTGCTGTGCCTCAACCAGGTCTCCTCCTGTGTAGGACCAATGACCCATAAGTGACTGGGAGAAGAGGAACCAACCCTGAGGAACACTCATCTCCTCTTTCAGGACAGGTAGGGCTGTAGGTCTTATGCAAGCCTAGTATGCAGTGGGGATGAAGCCGGTTCCAATTCTGGTAGTCCAGATTCTCTCCTTCTTGGTACCAGTGCCTTTACAGAGCTCTCTGTTGGATGCAGGGTGCTTCCCACATCCAAAGTTGTTCAAGCTGTCTGAGTTTGCTGGCAACTGAGTCTGTCATCTCTATTCTGCTTGGAGTGAAGTGCAGGTCAGCTAATCCCCAGTGGCTATCTTGGATACCTCAGTCTGTGGTGTTTGCTATGGAAGTCCTAGTAAAGTAATACAGCCATTAGGAGGAGTAACCACAATTTGAGTATGTCTTATGGTTGGCATGTTCAGAAATGTGGGTTCAGTGCTATTAAATTTGACCATTTTTCAAAAGAAACTATGAATCCAGATTTTTAAATTTGCAATATCCTGATTACAAATTTATATTTAATTAATAAAAATATTAAGTCTTTTAAGCTCAACTAAAATATCTATATGTGAGACTTGACTCATAATCCTTTAGCTTGGAACCTCTGATGTAACCCATGTAGATATCAACATAGGGGTTCTGGCCCATAAGGAGATCTCCGTTTGAATTATTACCAGAAAGTGAGCAATGCTATGATGAAGTAGGGCTCATAGGAAAGCAAGATGATCCAGCTCTAGAGGCGAGAGAGGCAGAAAAAATTGGTGGCCCAGGAATGCTTTTTTTTGGGAGATAATATTCAAGTAGACACCTGTGGGATGATTTGTAACTGCCCAGATAAGGGAGAGAATAGCAGAAGAATGGTTTCCTAGAGAGGATAGCAAGAGAATGGTTTCCAGGTAAAGGGAACAGCAGTTCACTGGCCTTGAGAAAAGAAAAATTATGGTCTTTTGGTGAATTACAAGTTGTACAATATGTTTGGGAACATAGAGTCAAAGGTGGGGAGTAGTGATGCTTGAAGCAGGAAGGGAAAACTGAATTATTAAGGAAGTTTATCCAGAGAGAAAGGAGAGAATTGAAGAGTTGAAGAAGAGCAGAGTAGATTAGATTTGCTTTTGAGGGAGATTGCCCTGGATAGAGTATGGAGACTATATGGGAGGTGGTCAGAGTTTAGGAAGGGAAACCAGTGCAAGTGATGACAGTAGTTTAAACTTAAAGAATGGCAGTAGAAGTAGAGAACAGATGTGAGAAATATCAGAGAGGAAGAAATGACAAGACTTGTGATTGATTGTGTGTAAAATAGGGAAGAAGAATGAGTCAATGGTGACTTCTTGTCTTCTTTGGACAACTGACTGGATTAAAATGTTGTTCACTGACTTACAGAACACAGGGAATTTAGAAGCCAAAGGGGAGATGAGTTTAGTTTTACATATGCTAAGTTTGAAGTACTTGTTGGTAATTCAAGTGGGATGGAGAATCTTGTGCATAAAAGCAAGAGAGCTAAGCTTGAGATGTGCACTTGGTATTTATCAGTGTAGAGGAAATAGCAGAGGACCTGGGCATAGGTGGAGTGGGAAGAAGAGAGGACTGAAAGAAGAAGCAAAGTTGAAGAGGGAGACACCCAATAAGTTAAACTGAACTCCTGATTTTGCTCTGTCACGAAACTTCTCTAAACTCTGCCTGCATTTGTAGGCAAATTTCAAGACTTTAAATTGTATTAAAGCAAAGACAGTCATGCCCTATAATGAAGTCTTCTGAAGGATATGAAGTCTATTACCTTAGATACAAATAAATTATTAAGGTGTTGAGTATCATAAATACCAACTTAAGGATGTTGATAATATAAACTCTAAAATAATCTTTAAGATCACTTTGAACAAAAGGAAATAATATTGTTAAAGAAAAGAGAGAAATAATAATTACAACCACATGCATTGTTAGGACACAAACAATAAATAAAAGTGTTACCTGCATGCAAACCAATAATTGTTGCTCTTAAGATCCCAAAACCAGGTTAATAAATGCTTTCTCACAGGCATTATACAATATAATTACCTGAGCTTTGTAATTACCTAAGGTCTGAACTTAAATCAGACATACTACTGAAAGATCTTATATAATCTATTACACAACACACATATAGCTCAATTTTCTTGTCTTCATTTTAGCAAAAATAACTGAGCATTGGGGAAGTCCATCAGGAAACTGAATAAGAGTTAAAAAGATAATGATGAATGCTTCATAAATCCAAAGAAGGAAAACAAACTTCTATGACAGAACTCTATATCAATTTATATGGACACATTTAAGGTGTTAATTTTCTGCCTCCTTATGACTGGCTTTAAAGACAGGTGGTTCCAAAGATTTTTCAAATACCAGATTATAAAGATGTCTTACTAATATCTCACTTTCAAGTAGATCCAGCTTTAGAACTCCAAGAGCTAGTGTTAGAAGGATGTGCTGTGTTTAAGAAAAAAAGGTGTTTTAGAATTATTGATGCCATGAATGTTTCTGAGGTCAGTTTTTCTTTCTACTGGTAAAGTGATTGCAACGGCAATTGGTGAATTCTTTTCAGACATTTATAAAGCTCTGATAGAGGTGGCTTTGCCTCAGCCGGGCCATGAAGCTTATTTTGAGACCTGAACAAAATCCTGGTGATTTGAAAAGTTCTGCATCACCTGCCTCCATCTTCATCATCACTACACCGTGCAAGGTCTGGAAGTCTCCAATAGCTCCACATTTCCTTATGTTATCGTCCTTCAAAAAACACTTGGATTTCTATAGCTATTATCTCCTAATTTTTTTTTTCTCTCTCCCAGAAATGAAGAAGAAGAAATATATTATCCCATCTCAGTCAAGCCCTCCAGGTAACAAAAAGCCCTCTCCTTCCATTTCAGGGAGCTTGTATAAGCAAAAATGAAAGACAATCTCTGTCTTTTTTCCTAGCACATAAGAGAGGAAGCTTTTATACCAGAGGAGATGAAATAAAAGAGGTCACCATTCAGCGGACCAATCTCTCAGTTACGTGGCTCTGTTCTCAGCACTTTGTGAATGCGAAGGTTACCTCATCCCCACGGCTATCAGAATATGAATTGTGTGGCTTTGAAAATGCCTAATGGTGCTACCTGTCCATCTGAAGTTTAAAAGTATATCACTCTTACAACTTGGCTTTGGTTTGCAGTACTAGGTACTGTAAGGGCAGAAATGGAGCAGCTCTTACAGCATGCCGTGATGAGTGAGCCACCCCGGGGGCGGAATATCATTGTTATGGATGTGGGGGGTGGATATCTCCAGTCTAATGGGCATTTTATGGCTTTGTTTAGATTGGTTTATTTTCCTCTGGCTGAGCATTAGTGCCTTCAGGAGTGTCATATTCAGAGCCTGCCTCTTATCTTCAGTATCCTGGAGTACTGTGTTTAAACCAGGACACACTGTTAGGGCAAAGAGCTCAGAACAAGATGGTTTGAAATGGGAGTACCATAAATAGCTTGTATAGTTACCAGTGAAAAGTGATAGGGCCCAATACATAAGCTAAAGTTTTACCCAGGGTCAAACATCTCAAACTTATTACACACAGAAGTCTCAGATACACTGTCAGGACAGATTAAAGAGACCTGCTCGCAGATTGTTTGTATACAAGATGAAGTTCTCACAACCATTCTTTTGCTTGTCTGTCCAGAGAAGCAAGTAGCTTGGTCAAGGTCAGTAGGAGACTCAATATGTGTTTCTATTACATATATGCTGTGTGACATACCCAAAGCCCCTTTATCTGTTTGTGCCTTTGTTTTCTCAAATAAAAAAATTGGTGGTGGAACTAGTTCACCCCTAAAATCCCTTTTGAATCTAATTATGAAGCTTGGAGCTCAGAATTCTCAGTTACAGACTGTTTTCTTGGCCCACAATGACACATGCATTATATCCTGGGATTTCCTGGAGGTATGGATGGCTGAGCATGTAGAACTGTTTCACATGATGATTACTCAACATTTGTGTATTCATTTATTTAAGAACTATTACTCAAGCTTCTGTTATGTAATGAGCACTGTTGTAGGCACTGGGGTTAATTAGTAAAATGAGAAAAAGATAGTTTCTATTAACGAGAAGATTCTTTTCTGTGGTGAGAATGGTCAAATAAGCTACAATTCCAATAGAGCTGTGAAATGATGTCTATATAATACTTTGGCAGTGGTTCTCAACGAGGGATGATTTTGCCCCCTAGAAGACATCTGGCAATGTTTGGAGACATGATTTGGTTGTCTCAGTGGGGAAGGGTGCTACTGGAATCTAGTGGGTAGGGAACAAGGATGCTGCTTAACATCCAACAGGACAGCTTTCCACAGCAAAGAATTATCCAGCCCCAAATGTCAATAGTGCTGAGATTGGCCGGGCTTGGTGGCTCAACCTGTAATCCCAGCACTTTGGGAGGCTGGGGCGAGTGGATTGCCTGAGCCCGTGGGTTCACGATCAGCCTGGGCAACTTGGCGAGACCTCATCTCTACAATACATAAGAAATTAGCTGGGTGTGATAGTGCATGCCTGTAGTTCCGGCTACTTGGAAGGCTGAGGTGGAAGAATTGCTGGAGTCCAGCAGATCAATGCTGGGGTGGCCTTGAGTGTGCCACTGTACTCCAGCCTGGGTGACAGAGTGAGATTCCAACTAAAAAGAAAAATAGTGCTGAGATGAGAAATTCTAGGTTATAGAACAACAAAAACACGATACTTGATGAAAACCATAGGTCCTTAGGAGATCATCTGGCTTTCACACTAATTCTACCTGAGTGTGGAGGGAAATTGGCAAAAACGATTCCAGTGATTTGCTGTTCAATTGAGTGATGAAGGATGAGTAGATGTTGACCCGATGAAATAGTGGAGAATGGGAAGGAGGAGGGAGGATATGTAGAAAAAATGTCCAAGGAAAGGAACCACAGAGACCTGAAACATGACAGATCCTGGCATCATGACTGACTGACAAGTGGTTCTATATACCCTGTGCACATGTAGGTTCTATAAGGGCAGAAGTGGTGCACAGACAGGATGATATGGGGCAAGGTCTTGGGTAAAATGCTGAAGAGTTTAGATTTATTCTTGAATATTATGGTGATCCAGTGAATGATTTAAAATAAAACAATGACTTAATTAAATCTGTGTTTTGTAATGATCAATTTCTTGGAAGGAAAGTGGTTGTTCTAACAGATGAGAACAAAGGTGAAGAAACTTTTGTATTTAGCCCAGGTGAAATGTGTTGAGAACCTGAATGGGCAGCGACCATGCAAATAGAGATAAGGTCACAGATGAGAGACCTTTAGGATGTAGTGTTCTTAGAAAAGGTAGCCAGTTAATTGTGGGCATTTTAAAACAGGGAATATTAGAAGATGACTCTCAGGTTCCAGCATGACTAGAAAAATAGTGGTAGCTTTTTCCAAGACAGGGAATACAAAAGGAGGTATAGTTTGTGGTGAGAGCTGTGAAGGAAACTCCAAATTCCTACATTATGAGAGGAAAACATGAAACCAGCCTAATTAAAACCATCAGCCACTGGGGCCTCATTTGGCTTTCAAACTTGACTTTGAATGAAACCTATGAAATGATTTTCTGAAAAACAACCTGACTTGTTAGCTTGGATGAAGGATGGAAATAAAAGAAGGCATCTATTCTGACAGGTTTACAAGCAGCACAAACTCATAAGGACATCCCTGTCAGGCTTGTATATTTGGCCTTTATTGGAAACAATTATTTTGGACAACTGAAGCATATTTATAAGGGCACTGGCTAGAAATGGCTCAGTCTGTGTTATCTTGACTCTGCTTACTTTCTTCCTGCAGACGGGAACCACAGGTGGAAGAAACCTTATAGCTGCATTGGCTCTGTGCTCACTTGATTGGTGACCACAGTTGGAAAGAATAGTTGGTTCCCAAAGGAATAGAAGCCCCTGGGATAGTTGGTTTGGGTTACTTCTCTCTTAATGCTCCATAAGTCTCCTGGCCACTTGAAATAGCAAGAGACTCCAGTCTTTCTAGGATAGCTTCGATTGCCCTTCTATAGACACTTTGGATTGAACATTACCCAACAGGAAATTAGTTTGCTCAGAGTTTCTGAGATTTGAATTTATGAGCTTATATTCTTCTGTGGTTACTGCATAACTTGGCTGCTGGCTTGAGTTTGTCTTTTTTATAGGCTACAGGAATTAGGTGAGACCTTATTGTTGGGGCAGAAAGATTTCTTTGGCTCAATTTCTAAAACAGCATTCTATATTATAGCAATAAGATACTTGTAATTTTATTCTTGCTTGAGCAATTCTAATAAAAGAAGCTGATATTATAAAACAATATCAATACATCAGGCTTTTTACATAAGCCAACTCATTTAATTTTTATATTTCTCTTTGAGATAGTCATTGCCCCTTTACAGATGAGGAAACTGAGGGTCAGAAAGACTAAGTAATATTAGTAAGTGACAGGATATAACCCTTGCTCATGGCTCCAAGTAGCTCAGTGCTCTCTTTCTTTCTTTTGCCCCATGGCTTCTTAGCTGCCTCTTTCCTGAAACAATGTAGTTGGTAGAGCTGTGACTATAATGCAGAGCTCATGTCCCTTGCTCAGAAGGCACTATTCACCCATCCTCAGTGACATTCCATACTCTTTCATTTTGAATGCTGTTCTATTTTGAATTTTAGTTGTGTACATGCTTGTCATCTCCTATAAGACTGATAGTTCAAACATATGAAATCATTGTAGGTCTATTTATTCTACCTATGGTTTTGTTCATGCTTGTACAATCTTGTTTTCCTATGTAGATGGTGATATATGACTGCTTTCTGACTATTATTCTTGAAAAATTATTTGTGGGAATAGAGAAGCTTTGTGTTTGTTTCTGCAAGACATCAATAGACACCTCTAGAATAAATTGGCGTGAACCAAGTTCAAGGTTGGAAAGACTCTGTCCCATCCAGTCCATGCATAGGATACAAAGAATCATAATATGCCTCTTGAGGGCCAGTGGAAAGCTACAAGAATGGTTTCATTTTCTTATGCCTTTCTCTTTTCTTCTTCTATTCAGGTCTGTCACAAAGGCAGTCCTCTCCAAATTTCCACTTGTTGAGGAAAGAAGAGGAACTCTTTAGGTCTAGCTTACTCTTTTTTAAAAAATCTTTATTTTCTTATTCCTTTTTTTTTGTTGGAGCCTTACTCTGTCACCCAGGCTGGAGTGCAGTGGCACACTCATGGCCATCCCAATGTCGACCTGCTGAGCTTCAGCGATCCTTCCACCTCAGCCTTCCAAGTAGACGGAACTATAGGTGTACGCTACCATGCTCGACTAATTTTTTATTTATTGTAGAGATGAGGTCTTGCCAAGTTGCCTGGGCTGGTCTTGAACCAGCGGGCTCAGGCAATCCACTCGCCTTGGCCTCCCTAAGTGCTGGGAATACAGGCTGAGTCACTGAGCCTGGCCTCTAGCTCACTCTTAACCCTGACAGAGTGCCACCTGGGGCCTCAGCTGTGAGGAATAAATCTCCCAGAAGCCCCCCTGAGCTCCAAATCTCTAGTCATGTGGCCAGTTCTATCCACTTGAGCACAAAGTTTGTGGTATCAGCAACTGGCCTCAGGACAAATGCAGCTCTAGTGTTCAGATTTCACCTTACTTACATCTCTGCTTATAGGCTTTCTTTCTTCCAGAAAAATTTGCCTGAGGTATCCCCCTATGTTTCTCAGGTCTTCAGTGTTTCTATTTATATATTTAGATAATTTTTACCCACCACTTCAGTTTAGGTATTTGAATATAAGTTAGACAAAGTTAAGTATTATTAATGATACCAAGAATTATGTTGACAAAGCCATAATTATGTTGATAAAAGAAAAGCTTTGCATTTTAAATTATACTAGAAGCTTATAATGAATGACTTTAAATCAATATGTAGGTCATTGGGAGGAAGGACAATGGACTTAGGCTACTGAAAATCAGCTGAGACCAGCAGTTAGGTCCAAAAATTGGGATGTCATCAAGTGAACCAACTCAATGTCACTCTTCAAAGACCGTGCTAATTTTTCTTTTTCAAAAAAGGCCCAGGACTTGAATTGAAAGTGTAAGAAATAGTTTTCTTGGGGAACACAGAAGGCAGAGTACTGTCCTAGAAAAGAGCTAGAATCTGAACAATTCCACGTGTCTATAATAATAATAGTTTAAAATTTTTTTATTTTTTATTTTTTAGAGACAGGGTCTTGTTCTGTGCAGTGGTATAATCATAGCTCACTGAAGTCTCAAACTTCTGACCTCAAGCAATCCTCCTGCCTCAGTCACCCAAAGTTTTGGGATTACAGACATGTGTCACTATGCCTGGTCATATTACAATTGTATTTGCATTACATTGTGTTGTTTGCAAAGTGTTTTTAAATACTACACTCAAATACTACACTATTTGTTTCATTTAATTGTAACAGCAGCCATAGGAAGAAGTTTATTGTCATCAACGTTTTACAGGAAATGCTACAGAAAGTGAGAATACTTGCCACAGAGTACATAGCAAGTGTGTGTGTATTGGGGGGGGGGGCACTGATAAGAGAGTGTTAGGCGCCTGACAGGAAGTTCAGTATCCTTCCCACCACACCCATATTCCATCTGTACCCTGAAGGAAAGTTTTTGTTTTGCTTTGTTTTTTTCCCCCCTTCTAAACTGTTGGTTAAATGTGAAGTTATTGATGAGTTAATACTACAGAAGGGACATAGAATACAATTAAGGACAATGAGTCTACCTTTTGGGGACAGTTGTCACCGTAACTTAAGGGATATTTACTGGTTATCAGAATTTAATGAATCTTTATTCTAAAACTTAGACTACCAAATACTGGTCGAGGAATTCCACCTTGTGACTGCTGCCCCCCATTTCAGCCTTCCTATTTTTTATCATATATGTGAGTCATGAAGCCATGCCAGACTACGAGACATATTCCTCGTTTTTCACCCTTTCCTTCATTTGTTGTTTTGCTGAAGTGGTTCTCTCCTTTCGGGTTGCTCTGCTCCTTCATTTGTAGCTGTACAATCTTGTCTATCTGTCAATGTCTGACTCAACTGCCGCCTCTTTTGTGAGATGGTCTCTGTTTCCTTCTGCCTACCAACTGCCTGTCCATTTCTGTGTATTCCCATTACATTTTGTTTCCTCTTTATAGTACAGGTTGCAAACTCAAGTCCATGCATGAGCCATCCTGGTACCTTAAATAAGGAGAGTTGTTGCATGTAAAAAAACAGGAGCTATTAAGAATCATGGTGAGCTCCTAAGTTCCTTATCTAATAGGTAGCCACTACTCAGTTCTGGGCATTAAGCCTAAACTAGTATGTGTGTGTGTATGTGCGTGCATGTGTGTATGTGTGTGTGTCTCTGTGTGTGTGTGTATGCACATGCATCTATGTGCGTGTAATCTCTTGGTTTGAAAAATATTGGCAAATAATTTAACTGTTTTTTGAAAAATTGTGTGGACTAAACAAAAGTTTCCCAGAGGTTATGTTTGGTTCATTTTTCCAGTTTTTGAGCCTACCCTACAGAATTTGGGATAAATAAATGGTACACGTCAGAGTATAATGTATGCATTATTAATTAAAAATCTAATGAGAGTGAGCACTATATATGATCACCTTTCTAACCTTAGAGTACTTCTTGAGGGATAGGTGCTCAATATGTTTTTGTTGAGTTGCAGGACATTTTTGGAGGGTGAGGAGTGAGAGGGGTTGAAAAAAATGAGCTGGCTTGGGTGAGTGTGCTATTTTAGACCAGACAAGTTGAGACCACTTTTTGTAAACTGCTTCATTTTGATGTTTTATTAATCACCACTGCTGGTGAATTTAAATATTTTAATGATTGGTATATTTTACTCTTTGCATGCCCTGGGGCCCTTTTTTTTTTTTTTTTAAAGAAAAGGTAACTTAAAAAAAATTAAAATAGAATCTCTATTCAGCATTCAAAATGCCCAATGACAGTTAGGTGCTTACTCTGCTCTAAATCTGGGTCAGCATAGCATTTGGTGACTGGGAAACCTGAATTTTCCTTCCTAGTATGTTTTAACTATGCTGAAATTGAGGTCTTTAAGTAATTTCATCTGTCTTGATTGAGCTTCTGAAAATTATCCTGTGAAATAATTTTCCGTTTTGCATGTGAATCTCCATACTGCCAACAAAGCTTGGGGGAACAGAAAAAAAAATTACTGCTACCATATTTAAATTTTGCTCTCTCGCTCTCTTTTTTTTTTTTTTTCTTTTTTTGCCTTTTTAACTATTAAAATATCTTTTCTCATAAATTGTGTAAATTATAGATTGGATACTTATGGGGAGACTCTGCTGTACGTATGTTCAGAGCTCCTTAAGGCTATGAAGTATTTTTTAAAACAGAGGTTGGAGAAAGTTAATTTATTTACCAAACTTTAGAAGAATATTGTTGACAAAAATATCAAATTCTGTAAAATATTTAAAGAGGTTTTATTCTTAGCCAAATGTGAGTGATCTAGACCCATGGCACAGTCCCAAGAGATCATGAGAACAAGTGCTACAAATGGTTGAATTACAGTTTGGCTGTAATTCAGTTTTTAAGGAGACAGAAGTTATAGGCAAAACATAAATCAATACATGTTAGGTTTACATTGGTTGAGCCCAGAAAGATGAGACATTTACAAGTGAAAATTTGCAGGTTGTAGGTAGATTCAGAGATTTTCTGACTGGCAATTGGTAGAAAGAGTCAAACTCTGTTTAAAGAATCTGAAATTAGTAAAAGCAATGCTCAGTTAAGATAACGGGGTTTGAGGAAGCCAAGGTTCTTGATATGTAGACGAAGGTTCCAAGTAGTAGGTTTCAGAGGGACCCAACTTTGTAGGGTCCCTTCAGAATATGCCAAAGTAACATATTTTGGTGTAAAGTATTTATTTCCTTTAGGGCCTGCTATTTATCATGTGATACTATACTAGAATCAGATTGGAATTTGGTACCTTATTGCTACAGTCTTTTGTCCATCTTATGATCTCTATTTTAATGTTAATAATACTGGTCAACTGTGCCTAAGACTCCACAAAGGAGGGATTATAAGGAAGTGTAACGCCTTTTCAGTCATGGCCTGAGATTTAGTTTTTCAGGTATCCCTTGGCCCAGAGGGGGTCTGTTTAGTTGGTTAGGGGTCTTAAAATTTTATTTTTGATTTGTAATAGGACAGTGAAAAGATTGGCATTTTTTGGTTTGACTTTAGTTACAGTTGACCCTCTGTATCTATGGGTTCTGCATCCGCAGACTCAACCAACCAAGAATCAAAAATATTCCAAGGGGATAGAGGGAACAATAAAAAATAACAATAAAACAACAAAAAAGTAAAAAAAATCTAGTATAACAGTGATCTACATAACATTTGCATTATATTAGGTATTATAAGTAATCTAGAGATTATGTAACATATTTGGGAGGATGTGCATAGGTTATATGCAAATACTAAGCCAATTTATATCAGGGACTTGAGCAGCCCTGGATTTTAGTATTTGTGGGAGGTTTCCTGGAACCAATCTCCCATGGAACTGAGACACTATTGTAGTTTACTTATTTTTTGTATGGAAAGGGTGCTTGTTCTTGTGTCTGCATGGTAACTTAGTCACTTTTGAGATTGTTTTCTTGCTTTGTTGCTTATCTTTTCCCATCAATATATTTTCAGGTGGACTTAAGGTACAGTTTTTGCTCGTTCTTGTGGCTGGAGTTTCTCTTTGTTGTCTCACACCATAGATGCTTCCAATTTGGCCTTTTTCTTTCCCCTTCCTCTCTGCAGTTTGTCTAGGACCTGCCCAGTGACCACGTGTGGGCTTAGAACCAGTAATTTTCATGGCAAATCCTCCACCTCACTGGTCCTATCTGTCCTATTTCTTGTCACTGCAGCAATCTTGTCTTTCTCAGTGCTAGCCTTTGCTAATTTCTCCCTCTCTGGTTGCTGTCTAATTCTGTAAATCATTGACCAGCAGAGTGTGGAGCCCGAGTCATGTCACAGAATTGTGATTTTTCATTCCCTCCCACTCAACCATTCTGAATTGTTACTTTTCAGCCAATTCTTAGACATGCAGTTGAAAAAATACATAAATAGCTTTGTGACTCACCTGAGGGATTCTTTGACCTTTTATTTCCATTGTTTTCACTTTTCCTCTTCCTCAGTTGGAAATCAACAGTCTGCATTTTAAAACAAAACTCATTGCTTCACTCTGCTAAAGGTGAAGTGGAGTAGGAAGGATTTTAAAACTCCACGGGGAAGACTTTAGAGGGATTATGAATAGGGAGGAAAAAATAAGAAAAAAAATATGGAATGGATATTTTAAAGAATATAAAGGTATTCTCTCACAAGTGGATGAAGAATAAAGCTGTCCCTGACCTCTCATGCAGCCACTTGGCCACAACGAAACACACTCTCACATTATTCTGCTTCGATAAAGGCAACATTACCCTGAATTCTGATCTAGAGATGAATATACCATAAATCTCATAAGCTTAAGTTTCAGGACCTATCCAAGACCCTCAAAGGTGAGTCTAACAATGCATTTACAAGATTATATTCTCTGCAAAATTTGCAAAAGATACTTTTAATTACAGTTATTTATTTTCTACTCCAATTTTCCCAGTGATCCACTCTCCCCAGTGGCCTTTGGGCATTTTAAAGATCTTTGTAAGGAAAAACTGAGTTGAGATGATATTTAGCTTTGGTGTAGTGAGCTACATTTATGATTATCTGTTCCTTCCATGCATAGTTAAGTTACTACCAACCATCCCGGTTTGGAAATGGCTCCCAGCAATATTCCTACCATGGACAATGAACTATGCTGCTTCCAGGGCAAACTAGCTTATTAGAGGGTTATCACTTAAAGGAGGATTCAGTACACAAGAAAACTTAATTGCTCTGAAATCTTATGGCTTTAATATGAAAGAAACTTGAAAGTGGTTTTTCCATAGGTAACCCTAAAAATATACATATTACTAATACTGAGCTGTGACACTGAAACTTTTCTAATACATTTTCCATACCCAAAGTTAAATGAGCTGGTTATTTAAAAAACAATTTATTTGTAGAAAATTATTTTGTAAAATTATTGTAGTTATGCATCACTTAACAAAAACAAAAGTCTGAGAAATGTATCATTAAATGATTTCATTGTTGTTTGAACATCACAGAGTATACTTACATAAACCTAGATGGTCTCTGGCCTACTATACATGTAGGTAACATAATATAGATTATTGCTCCTAGGCTACAAACCTGTACAGCATGTTACTATACTGAATACTATAGGCAATGGTAACTCAATGGCTAGTATTTGTATATGTAAACATATCCATATCGAAGCATAGAAAATACTGTATTTTAATCTTAAGAGAGAGGAACGGGAAGATGGTGGCCAAGCCAGTCAGACTATGCGAGTGAGTGAGTGTATGGAAAATTTTGTGTACGTGTTGGTGTTGCTGAGTGAGTGGACGTGTGAGTGACTGACTGAGTGGGGACTCGGGAGCAAGTGGCCAGAGCTCTCCAGGTGCAGTGGTGCTGCTTGGCTTGGACCCTAGTGATTTCTGGGAGGCAGAACCCGAGAGCCATTAAAAAAAAAAAATCAACAATACCCTTCCTGGGAAGAAGCTGCTGGGAGAGACTGACTAAGTGGGGACTCATGAGTAAGCCACCAGGCTCTTCTAGCAAAGCAGCTCGTGCTGCAGCTGCTCTGCTTGGTCCCTAGCACTTCCCGGGTCACAAAAGCTGAGTACCATTTTTTTTAAACTGACAAAAGTCTTCCTGGGAAGAAGCGGCGGAAAGAGACTACCAGCTCCACGCTCAGCTTCACCACTGCAGCGGGAGAGACTGCCAGCTCCAGGTTCTGCCTCACCACTGTAGCCTGCCTGGACACTGGTTGCAAGGGCTGCAGAGAGAGCCCAGCGGCAGAGCCCCACTGGAGAAGATGAAAGCCACATCCTGCCACTGTCTTGAAAAATGGGGAAGAAAGTGCCCTGACTTGCTTACCAAGGAGCAATAGATCTGATCTATGTGACTGGCGGATAAACTAGTCAGGTGCTGATTGTGACCCAGAGGGAATATCCCGAAAGCACAAACTACAGAGAGACCTGAGTCTCAGGCGCCCCACCCCCTACCCTGATCCAGCCTTGGAACAAAAGGTGTGGCCAGAAAAGAATGAGGAAGAACTCCAAAGAGATCAGTAGTGAGTCTGGGGCTGACCCAACCCCATACTCCCAAGCAATCCTCTGAACATCAGACCCACACACCTGGGGCACAACTAAGAGGGACAAACCAGGTGGAGCCTAGATGGCAGCTGTAATAGGAGGACTCCACTCCAGGATAGGCCTGGCTGGAGCATCACCTGCAACTACCTGGGGAAGAGAAAATCCCACACCTCCCCATCAGAGGGGATCTCCCTGACCATAGGAGAGTGGGAGGGGAGGATTGCAGCCCCAACCACCCCCACTGCCCCTCCCCCTTCCCTGGTCTGGACGCCGGAGAGAGTAAAAGAGGCAGAAGCTCCGCAGGAGACAGCAGAGGGGTAGCTGAGAGGAACAATTACATAACCTGTCACAAGAGGGCAGATTTAAAAAAAATGTTTTGACTTAGTTTTTCTAATTTTTAAATATTTTCCTTGGTGCATGAATGTGTATGTGAGGGTTTGATTTGTGTGCCCCCACCTTTTTTTCTTCTTTTTCTCTTTCTTCTTTTGCTATTTGTTTTCTGTCTATCAGTGTATGTGAATGATTGAGTGTTCATCTTTCAGGGGTTTTTTTTGTTGCTGTTGGTTGGTTTTTGCTTCTTTGTTCTTCTCTTTTATTTTTAGTTTAATGTGTGAGTGAATACATGCGTGAGAGTGCAATCTGAATTCCTTTTTTTTCCATTCTTTCTCTTTTTCTTCTCTATTCATTTTGTGCTCTGTGTGTGTGTGTGTGTGTGTGTGTGTGTGTTTGGTTTTACTGATTTTCTGTTGTTGTTGCATTTAGTTTTGTTTTGCTTAGTTGTAATTTCAGATTGTTTTGGTGTGTGTGTGTGTGTGTGTGTGTGTGTGTGTGTGTTCAATTGTTTTTTGCTTTGATTTCTGCTTTCATTGTTCTGTGTTTTTTTTATTTTTTATTTAGCCATCTTATTTTATTCTACTTTTCTCTGTTCTCCTCATTGCTGTTACTGTATCTTGGACTCAGGGGGTACACACACATACCCACCAAATTATCATATAGAGTGGTGGTGGGGAGTGAGTCTCAGGGAACCCATACCACAACCATTGTGAACATTGTGATTTGCAAGTAGTTTCTGAATCCCAGTTCCCCATCCTCTACCTTATTTGACTCTCAAAACTACAAAAGATAGTAAAGCTTCCCCTCCACAGTCCCATTTCAAAATAGAACAAATTCATAACCCGGATCAGGGAAGAATAGAAGACTGAGAAAACATCAGAAGTGAAAGTCTCTCCTACTCCCACTGAATAATGGAACTAAAGAGAAAAGAAAGAGATCTGTCACAAATGAGGAAAAGTCAATGGAAGACCATGGGTAATTTGAAGTGTAATAAAGAGAAAACTCCAGAAAAATCAGACCTCAGAACCCAAACAATGGAAGTCATCAATAACTGGCCCAGAATATGACAGGGATTAGAAAATGGATGGAAAGAGTGAAAAAGTCTCAAGAAAGATAAGATGCAACACTGAAGAGCTTGTAACAGAGATTTTGGCCATAAAAAATTTTATCCAGGAAACAAATAACAAGATGACAAACATGGAAAGCAGAATTAATCAAGTAGAAGAAAGAATCTCAGAACTTGAAGACTAGAACATGAAATTAACCTGATCTGTAAAAAACAGAAAGAAAACTCAGAAAGAAAGAGCAAAGCAATTACATCAAGAGGCTGAACCTACACCTGATTGGTATCCCAGAACAAGAAAGGGAGACGAAGAACACTTTGGAACAAGTATTCCAGGAGATTATCCAAGAAAACTTTTCCCATCTCACCAGAGATGTGACCAGCCAGTCTTAAGAGACAACCATCACATATGTGGTCCCTCACTGACATAAACGTTGTGATGGGATGCTTGATTATATCTGGAGAGGTGATCAAAGTACAAGCAGTCAAAAATACGGAGAAAATATAGACATGTTCTTTGTTTTTTTCTTCTACTCTTTTTCTGCTTTCTTTGATTTTAACTGAGCATCTTACATGGTTCTATTTTTCTTCCTTAGCATATTAATTTTAAAAACTTTTATCTAGTGGTTGCTCTAGAGTTTTCAATATACACTTATGACTAATCCAAATCCACTTGCGACTAACATTTGCTTCACAGATAGTATAAGTACCTTACAATAGAATGTTCCTAATTTCTTCCTCCTGTAACTTATAACATTTATGTAATTCATTTCACTTATCTATGAGCTATAATCACTAAATAAATGATAAAGCTCCTGGAGGTAAAATTTGAAACAGTGTTGAGTACCCATAAGACTGGGTACCATCTGAGTTTTTAATTTTTGAGAAAGCCCATATTGATCCTCCATTAATTTATCAATTATAGTGTAAAGTGTTTCTACCAATATTGGCTTCTGATGTGGGCTTCTGCTTCTGGGCTTTGATCTGCTAGGCCATGATTCTTTGTATCTGCCTGTCTGCCTCCAGTTGTGGAAGCAGCAATTTTCCCTGTGGCTTCAGTTCTCTGAGAACTTAAGAAGAGTTATTAATTTTCAGTTTGGAGTTGTCCTTTTTGTGACAATGGGAGTGAAAACTTCCAAGCTCTTGGACTGCTAGCCTTTAGAAATGTAAGAAAATAAATTTCTGTTTTGTAAGGCAGTCATCTGTCATATTCTGCTACGGCAGCACAAGTAGACTAATATGCTACCTATTTCAGATATTATAATATACTGGAAAATGCAGGAATGAAGAGTTTACTAACTCAACAGTGACTGACAGATTTTAGAATTGAAATGATTACTTTCTAAAAATTTGCATTGTGTTAGATGCCAACTTTCTGTTAAAGACGCACTTTGAAATAATTAATATTCAAGTGTGAATTTGAAAGAAATATAAAAAAAACAAACACTGCTATAACCAAACAAAGAGAAAGTATAGACACCAAACTTTTATTTTGTTGATGAGGAGGAACAGTGTCATGATTCATGAGTGCTGTGGTCTTCCGTAAGTAGTTTAATGGTCAGTTTTATGTTCCTTGAAGCATGATGGAGATAACCCTGCTCTGACTATATCAGTCTATTTGAAGGGATTAAGTGAGATTGAGTATGTAAGAATACATTGGAGGGCAAAGGACATAACATATGTGGGAACTTCTAGTAAACTGCTCAGCCCATAGTAGGCACTTTATAAATAATTATTGAATAAATGATGACTGTTAAATGTCCTAACCTGGAACTCTGATATTTTGGATTCTAATCTTCTGGGGCTTCAAAAGATACTCTAGGGCTTTTGTAAATGTAAATGGTAGAGCTCCCAGGATGTAATAAAACACTAGCTCCCAGGATGTAATAAAAACACTATTGTATTTTTTAACCAACTCTACCCATTTACATTTTTTTCCATGGGTAAGTTATTTTTCTTTGTCAGATGAAAACTTGGACATATCCTATAATTTTTCTCCTCATTCTTAGGTAACTGGCAGTTATATGATCATGAGTCACAAAGCACTAACTCTGCTTTTTATTGGTAATTATACTGTATCCCACCCAAGATATGAATTAATCTTCCTCAGTCCTGCATTCAAAATCCTCCTCTTTTCCTTGGGTATGAAGTTGGTTGCAGCCTACCTTCATGGTTGTCTTCTTTAATTTCTCACTTAATTTCTTCCCAAGCTAGCAGCTTTTACTGTTTCAGTACCCTGGGTGGAGACCTGGAGGACTGAGATATAAAGGGATAAGACAGACCTTACTTAGCTGGGCTACCTTAAGCTCTCTGGGCCTGACTAATGATTAGAATTGACTCTTGGTACTTTAATGAATTCTTCAGGACTTCCAGTTATGGCAACTCTAGACACATAGTAGTCCATATTTGTATCAAAGATACACTGTTGTAATCTTTTTTCTTGAAAGACTGTGAAGGTGTAGGAGGATTCTTATGAAGCCACCTTATTCTGCTGCCATAGAATAGTGACTTTAGTTTTATCAGAACCATATGAGACACACCAAAAGCTCTTTTGAAGTTTCATCTTACTGTGCTTGAGTTAAATGTTAGCATCTCTCTCTCCAGGGCTGTGCTCTCCCAACTCTCACCTTTGTAGGGGAAGACTCAGCAGTTCAACAGGTCTCTCTTAGGAAAATCTCACATTTTTAAATTTCTCTACCTTTTTGACCCAGTTTGTATCCTTGATCTTTCTGCAGGTCCAAGATTTGTGGCACCATGTTTCAATTATCTCTGAAAAATGTTGTGCATGAGAATCATTGCACATTCACATTGGTATCTGATGTCTCTTATAGCGATATTTTAGTTGAAACTTCAGTATTTACATTCTATTATACAAAAATAGGTTATTTTCTACCAAATTATAAAGATTTAATCCCCCTGTAGGAGTTGTTCATTATCTATAACTTTCTATATAATAAGGATCAGCAAAGATTTCACTTGTAAAGAGTTCTGCTGCTAAGAAGATTGGAAAGTTAATGCATTAGTGAAACCACTTTATTCAGTAATGTGTCCATATTTCTAAATGAATAACTTTCTCCATTTAACAAAATATGAGTCTGTTATGTGAATAGCGCTGGGCGAATTTCTGTCAGGTACCACTATCATCATGGCCACTAATGCCAACATTTAGGTAACCAAAGGTTCATGCAGGGATCTCCTTGCTCTTGAGATCTGGGCAAAATATTCCATTACTTTATATTCCACACCCCTACCCCTATCATCTCACTCTCAGTTATTTCATTTGCCTACTAATTTTATTGACAGTATGGGGCTGATGACTGGAAGATGGGGTCTCAAAGAGGAAGGAAATATGCAATTTTCTGATGTCTCGCAAAACCTACCTCTTCCTCTTCTCTTCTTTTTCAAGTAAGTAGCAATTTTCCCCTTTTTGCTCAATCACTTCTATCCTTAGGCTTTGTTGGGGTTGTATCTTGAACACTCAGCACTTTTCTAAGCAGATACAGTTCACTTCATAAGGGAAATTTTGTTGCATTTTGAACATTAATATAATGCTCACATTATATTAATAATAACCTAATCCACATTTTTAGAACACTCTGCAGTTTATAAAACATACTTGAATCTACATGCCTTTTGATCCTTATCATTTTCATTAGACATTATTAACTGCACTTAATAGACATAAGGACTGTTAAGATACTACCTGGGTTATCGGGATTTATAATCTAGAGAGGAAAGCGGACAAATTATAAATTATGAGAAAAAGGCAAGTTTTAGAAAATATGCATACAATAGTGTTATGTAGTATAGATTAGACAGCAATTACTCTGGATCTGATAAAGCAGATCATACTTTGGAAAAGAGAAAAAACAATTTGACTACTACTGAAAAAAAAAAAGGGATAACATTTGTTGAATCAAAAAAGGAAGGAGAAAATTCCAGGCAGAGAGATTGATAAAAGTATGTATGTATGTGAGAAAGCATGCAACATGTTAGGAATACGAATGATATCCAGGAGCAGAACTGCAGTGAAGGAGGGAGTGGTGGAGAGAAATTTAAAAGATGATGGAAATTTTCCTCTTGTTTTATTTTCTCTTTTCAATTAGATAAAAGCTATTAAGTGTGTGTAGCCAGAATTCAGGTGAGGATTTGAGTTGGCATGATCAGTTATGTATAGTCTCTTTCTGCCTAAAAATTTAATCTGTAATAACTAACACACTACCTGGAACTGTTTGTATAAAATCTTGATTCCCATAGGTGTATCACTTTTATGTTATTGGAAACAAATATTTAGTATGAAAAGTCTCCATATGCAACTATCTTTTGGAATTATTTTACTAAAGGAGGGCATTTTCTATTGTTTTATATAAAATCCTCTCTAAACATATCGGCAAATCTAAATGCAGGCTCTTCTCTGTCACAACCAGTAGTTACAGGTGTACTGTTGATGGTATTGAGAGGTACATTAAGAAACTTCTATTTTATTTGCTGTGAAACAGAACATTTAAGGGTTTTGAACAGAGAAGGAAATTGTCTAACTCTCCTAGGTATAAGATTCCTAGTGTAGTAGATTTTATAGATAATAAACTGAATTTTAAAACCTGATTATAATTTCTTGGTAGGTAAGAAAATATCTGTATAATATTATTTCTTTGAATGAGTATTATTTGAGTACCTACTATGTGTCAACACTCTTCTAGTTACTGAGACTATAGTGATACACAGGAAGACAGAAATCCTCCTGGTGATGGGACAGGAATGTGATAGAGAAATAAATGAATAAACAAACAAAAAAGAAAAAAACAATAGATAATATGATTATTTTTGTCAGTTATAAAGAGAAAACTTTTATGAAAATAAGACAGCGATGTGATTGAAAGTGACTTGGATGTCTGAGTGGCTACTTAAGATTGGAAGGTAATGTTTAAGCTGAGACTCAAATGCCCAGAAAAAAGCAAGTCATATGAAAAGAACTTGAAGAGCTTTACAGGCAGAGAACAGAGCAAGGGGACACATCCCCAGGCAGGAGCAAGCCTGGGTTATTAAAGAAACCTGGTCATGGTAAAGCTTAATGAGTAAGAGTAGGATGACAAGAAGTCATACGGGAAAGTAAAAGCCAAGTCATAGAAGAGCTAGGCCACGAAAAAAATATAAATTTTCTTCTAAATGTGATATGGGAAGCCATTGAAGGGGATTAATTCAGGAAGTGAATCAATCTAATACTTATTTATTATTTTAACTTTTATTTTTAAATTGGCACTTTTTAAAAACTTTTGGTAAGTTTCATTTTTAATTTTTTTCCCCTTCCCTAATATAATGTTGAATTGCCAGTGCACAGCAGAGGTCAATCACCCACACTGTATGATGATTTTGATAGCACCATCTGAAAAGTTACCAGATAATTTGTCTTTGTGAAAGGCCGTAAGCATATTCTTGAGCTCTGCTACTGCTACCAGAGCAAGCACCTTGTGGAAGTCTCTGGAATGCATCATTTGGCACATCCTGCAGCTCTGGCCATCTGCCGCACCTTACAACGTGGTCTGGCAATTCAGGGGATGGCATGGGCAGCCCAGCAGTATATCCATATATTATTCTCCTCCTTCTTGCTTGAGAAAGAGAACAGCCATCTTCAAGACACCACCAGGAATTCCAAGTCACGTGACTGCCTGTTTCTTCAAGACCAGGATATCCACTTTTTAATTTTAATTTATTTTTGATAGATATTTTTTTTTTTACCTTATATTTATTTTTTTCTTTATTTTAAAGATGTGGGTTACAATTCAGGGTTAGGTATACAAATGTTCATTATGCAGGTATCCTTGTTGATGAGATGTGCCCCTCCATCCCCTGGCAGTTTCCCTCAACTGCCAATCCCACCCCTTTACCCCCTCAGCAGTTTCCCACTACTGCCAATTCCTTTCTTATAGTATTATGATAATTGTTCAAGGTCTGCTTATGAGTAAGAACATATGGTACTCTGTTCTTTGTTTCTCTGACAGATCACCGAATATGATAGACTCTAAATTGATCCAAATTGCTACGAAGTCCATATGTTTGTCCTTCTTTATGGCTGCATAATATTCCATCATATATATGTACCACATTTTTTAAATCCAGTCCAGCTTTGATGGGCAGCATGGTTGGTTCCATGTTTTTGTTATTGTGAACAGAGCTGCAACAGACATGCGTGTGCAGGTATCTTTTTGGTAGAATGGCTTGAGTTCTTCTGGGTATATTCCCAATAGGGGGATTGCTGGGTCATATGGAAGATCAATTTCTAGTTCTTAAATTGGCACATATTAATTGTACTTATTACGGAGTATATACGATGTTTCAGTAAGTACAGTATATAGTGATTAGATCAGGAAATTAGCATATCCAACATCTCAAACATTTATCATTTCTTTGTATTGAGAACATTCAATAGCTTCCTTCTGGCTATTTGAAACTACACATTACTGTTAACTATAGTCACCCTACAGTGGTATAGAACACTAGCACTTATTCCTCCTATTGAGCAGACATTTTATATTCTTTAACAAATCTCTCCCTATCTCTCCTTACCACTTCCCTTTCCCAGCCTCTTGAATCCTCTGTTCTATTTCTTTTGCCTTTTTTTTGACTTTGTATATAAATGAGAACATGTGAAAGATCACTCTGGCCTCTGGGTGGATAATTCTTTACAGGAAAATAAACAGAGAAATAATATGACCAATAAGGACACCATTTTATTTCCCAGGCTGGAGATGACTGAGTCTTGGGATAAATTATGTGAGTGTTTTAGTAGCTTAGATTAGGTTGGGTCAGTCTCAAGTAGGTAGAAAACTTGAGGAAAAAATAATTCGTCATTTCAGCTGTGACAGCATCATGAGTCCTAATGGTAGGCTACCTAAACAAAAGATCATTTACATCTCTTTAAGGAGATACCACAGGAACCAGCTTAGCACTCCATATTTATGAAAGAATCAGAGATTTAGAAGGCCATTGCTTAGAAAATATTGGTAGTTAGTTTACCAGATGTCTTTGTTTTCATTTTCCAATGCTTGAGAAAAAAAATAAAGCAAATTTGATAATTTTAAATATGCATCATACATAAATGTCTAATTATTTTATTAAAAAACTTACCTTAATAAAATTATATACATGTAGTGAAAATTTATGCAGAAGAATTTTCAATGAAAAGCAGGAGTCTTTTGCTACAACTGACCCAAGTCTTTTTCCCTGGAATGAACTACTTTTAATCCTCTCTCTTTTCGTTCTTCTGATAATTCTGTCCACATCTTGAGATAGTAAGCTTATGCAGTTATTTATTGGTATATTTACCATAGATGTTGTTATGTTTGATGCTGTAACCTAACCTTAACATAAATCCTAACACTAACCTTATCCTTATAATCTCACTTACATGGCCTCTCCACCATATAATTGCATGGATATTTCAAGTTTCATCATTTTCATTTGTTACCTTTGCAACTTCGAAAAGATAGCTTAAACCACAATTTTTTTTCTCCATGGGTTGCATTCATTAAGCATATTAATGATGTTTAAATTTAAGTTATTGAAAATTAAACAAAATTTAAAATTCAGTTCCTCAGATGCACTAGTCACATTGTAAGTATTTAATGGCCATCATATCGGACAGCATGGTTTTGTAGTAAATGTTCTACCACTAGCCATTCGCCACATTGATATTTGATTTGGGAGTTGAAAAAGCTTGAAAATGTAACCATGTGGGTACATGAATGTACTTTTTCGACAGTAAATGAAAATGAAATTGAGATCTGCTGTGAATGTAAAGAATTTAAAGACTTTGCAAAAGCATGTAAAATACAGTATCCCTCGTCCCCTGCTTATCCATGGGGATACGTTCCAAGACCCCCAAGGGGTGCCTGAAAGCATTTCTTGTCTTCTACTCACAAATGCAATGCCTTTCCCATCATTACTAAGTACTTGTCACACACTGTGGGTGTAATTTCTGCAGTTTGAGGTATGACAGCAAAACTAGTAGGGATTTTTCTTTCCTTCAGTTAGAAGATTTGCTCTTACCCTAGATCTTAGCAACTTCAGCATAAAATTTGTTTCTTTCCCTATTAAGTGGAGAATTTTCACCTTTTACTCAGAGGAAGCACTTCACAGCTTCTCTTTGGCAGACTCGAATTTTCAGCATCACTACTCTTGTCTTTTGGAGTCGTTATGAAGTAAAATAAGGGTGACCTGAACACAAGTAACCAATATGACTACAGTTTGACTAATGGGAGGAGAGTGTAGACATCAAGGATCCCCTTTACAAAGGGAGAATTCACTTCCTGGGCAGGACAGAACGGGAAGACCTGAAATGTCATCATGTCACTCAAAATGGTGTGCACATTACAACTTATGAATTGTTTATTTCTGGAATTTTCCATTTAATATTTTCAGACCACAGTTGATTGCAAGTAACTGAAACCAAGGAAAGTGGAACCATAAATAAGAAAGGGGGAGAGTGCTATTGAATCTAATTATTAATTTTGGTGTTGAGTACACATTGAACTAAACTGACAATTTTTAGATATATTTCATAAAATAAAGTAAGACATTAAAATTAGCTCCACTTGCTTATTTTGACTTTTTTAGTGTGGCTATTAGAATATTTAGAATTACATATGCAGCAACTTCTATTGGATAGAGGTGATTTAGATTATTACATGAGAAAAGAAAATTAATTTCTTTTTTAACATATAGAAAATTAATTTCAATCATTTTGAAACCATTGTATTTTTTTCCCTTTATTTTGTAGCTAAACCTGTATATACAAAAACAAATGCAGCTGGTTTTACAGATTTAAAAAAAACCTTATGTTTGATGTGTATGATTTCACTATAATAAGGCTGGGTATAGATATATTTGTACTTATTCTGCAGAGGATTTGGTACACTTCTAATGTGTTGTTCTTAAGTTCTCAAAAGAAATATTTTGAGAGGTAAAGTCTTTCTGTGTTGCCCAGGATGGAACGCAGTGGTAAGATCATAGTTCACTACAGCCTTGAACTTCTGGGTTCAAACAATCCTCTCACCTCAACCTCTGGAGTAGCTGGGATTACAGGCATGTGCCACCATGCCCAACTAATTTTCTATTTTTTGTAGAAATGGGGTCTTGCTATGTTACCCAAGTTGGTTTCAAACTTCTGGACTGAAGCAATCCTCCTGCTTTGGCCTCCCAAAGTGTTGAGATTACGGGTGTCAGTCATTGTACTGGGCAAATTTCAGAAAGTTCTTTAACACTGGTTCTTTTCATAATAATTCTCCTGTTTCTCTGTTTTTAATCCATGAGGAATGCTTATTTGATGTGGGTTGCACCTTTTCTTTCTATGTTACATATCTCTTAATTATCTTTATTATTTCCTTTTTCTTTTTTGGTGTGAAATATGCATGGTTTTCTCAAATTTTTTTTTTCAATTCATTTATTTCATTTTTGATTGTACTGTTAAATCCATCCATGATATTTTAATTTCCCTGACACTATTGCTCATTTATGGAATTTTTTTTTGGTTCTTTAAAAAATCTGCCAGTTTCTGGCTGACCACATGCAGAAGATTTAAAAAAGACCCCTACCTATCACCATACACAAACATGAACTCTAAATGGATCAAAGACCTAAACGTAAAACTTCAAACTATAAGAACCTTAGAAAATGCAGGAAACACCCTTATGGAAATTGGAACTGGCAACCAAGTCCCGATCAAAACCCCACGTGCCCATGCCATAAGCGATAAGATAGACAAGTGAGACCTCATCAAACTGACAATCTTCTGCAAAGCAAAAGAATCATCAAGAAAGTGGGTAGACAGCCCATAGACTGAGAAAAAATG
The DNA here is from genome assembly GCA_963574415.1 of Tarsius wallacei. Classification (NCBI taxonomy): domain Eukaryota; kingdom Metazoa; phylum Chordata; class Mammalia; order Primates; family Tarsiidae; genus Tarsius; species Tarsius wallacei. Next base: position 21,902 of record CAUYQG010121185.1, on the reverse strand, counting down.
TTTGTCAACTGTATATTTGACAAAGGCCTAACATCTAGGATCTACAAGGAACTCAAACATGCCGAAAGGGAAAAAACAAACAAACAGCCCCAATACAAAGTGGGCAAAAGATGAATAGATCCTTCTCAAAAGAAGACATATAAGCATCCAACAGATACATGAAAAAATGCTCAGCCTCACTAATTACCAAAGAAATGCAAATTAAAACCACACTGCGATACCAACTAAATCCAGTCGTCACGGCCATCATCAATAATTCAAAAAAACAGCAGATGCTGGAGAGAATTCAGGAAAAGGGAACACTTATACACTGTTGGCAGGAGTGTAAACAATCTCTGTGGGAAACAGTTTGGCGATTCCAAAAAGATCTAAAAATCGACCTTCCATATAACCCCGTAATCCCTGTACTGGGAATACACTGGGGGGAACTAAAATCACTCTACGGAAAAGATACCTGCACACGCATGTTTGTTGCAGCATTATTTACAATAGCAAAAACATGGAATCAACAGTGCTGCCCATCGAAAGAGGACTGGATTAAAAAAAATGTGGTACATATACACAATGGAATATTACACAGCCTTAAAGAAAGACAAAATTATGAGCTTTGCAACAATTTGGATGGACTTAGAGTCTATAATACTGAGTGATCTATCACAGAAACAAAGAACTGAGTACCACATGGTCTCACTCATAAGCAGACCTTGAACATTTATCATTTATCACTATAAGAAAGGGATCGGCAGTAGTGGAAAATTGTCCTGGAGGGGTGAGGGGCAGGATTGGCAGCAGTGGGAAATTGCTGCGGGGGTGGGGGTGGGGCACACCTCATCAACAAGGTACTTACATAATGAACATTTGTATACTTAACTCTGAATTGTACTCCACACCTTTAAAATTTAAAAAAAACCTGCCAGTTTCTTTTTCATACTGTCCTGTGCTTGCCTTATAGATTCTGTATCTTTAAGCATTTCTCACATTGTTTTTTATTTCTATACTTTAGGCTGTACATTCTCCCATCTACTCCCAAAACTATTTGTTTCTTCATTTTCTAATTTAATTTTTGTTTGGCAGTGAACCCATATTCAGTGATGGCCATTTTCCATGGAAGTCATTGCTACAGATCTCATCTGTAGAAGGATCTTTACAATATGGTTTTGTACTGGTCTCTTATAAATTCTGGATAGGTTTTTAATGCAAATTCCTTGGCATGGAATTCATGTATCCTTGGAGTGTATAAATTGAGATCTTATCCCTGCATATGGCATCGACTTGGAGTCAAACACTTCCAAACATGTGGCTGAGTGGATAGGAGCTTTCCTTGTCACATCCCAGGGTGTCACATGAGGTTCTTTTAGTCTCTATTTACAGATAAGACAAGCCTTTGTGACTTCCAGCTTGACACAAGTAGCAAGGCTCTGGATCCTTATGCTCTTGTGCTCTTGAGAGCAATGGTCTAGACTCCCCTCTCTGCAGGCAGCAGGCAGTATTCCATTCCCTAGTTTTAAAGCCCATTTTGGTTTCCCAAATATTGTGAGGTGTTTTACTTTCAGTTCACACTTGCTATTGTGACTTTCAGCTTCCTTTTATTTTTGTCACCCTGGGATTTTCCATTCTTGATGCCAAGTTTAGTCATGGTTTCAAAAATTTAAATGTTATTCAGTATGCTGTTTTCTCAATTTGTTTGAAGTGATGTGTATATATCTTTACAGCAGATTAGTACACCATTCCAGAAGCTTCTTGGTTGATGATATTTAATATTTCTCATATACACTGAAGTCTTCTATTATGTCTTTATGGGTTAATCATAAAAGTTGAAAATTAATAAACAGCAATTTATATTATTAAGGTTCTATAAATATTGTTTACTCCAGAGTCATTTGGTTAACTAAGACAGTACTTATTTTTGGATGCAATTTTATTATCCCTACATCACTCAATGGATAATTATTCTATCATCAAATTTAAATACAGACAGATATGACACAGATCCTAGTCTTGGCTCCGAGACTTTGTAGGCAGACAATGCTTCATGAGTTTCTACATTTATGAATGTCTTAGGAGCAGAAGCACTGACTCCCCTTTTTCTCTGGATTACCTTTTCAAAACTGTAGCAATTAGTATTGGGAGATAGAGATTGTATCTTTTTCTGGAGCAAAGGTCAGGCATCCCTATTGGCCATGATGAAAGAGTGGGTTCTCTAAGCTCCAAGTTCCTCTTTTGAAATGCAACCCTTTCTTGTGCAGACATCTATCTGGGACCATTGATGTCACCCTTGTGGGACTTGAGAGCAAGGGAGTATAACATACATATACTGATACTCATGTGTATACTTTGCCATGAGTGATAAAGTCCTTTATCTCTGACCCAGGAGTCTCATATTTTCTTTCTGCTTCCATGAACCTGTGGCAGGTGAATGTGTTAGTTTGTAAGCTGGGTAAACTCTCAGACACTTCACAATTCTTGACAGATTTACAAGAGGTTATACTAGAAAGCTTCTGGGGAAAAAAACCCTTAAAAATAACTTCTGTTGTTTTTTAAAAGAGGAATCGCTTTTGACATATCTTCTTATTTTCCCACCAGTCTTCAACGGTTGTGAAGGTTGGCACCATGGTAGCTACCTTGAGGTAATCAGATAAAGATAAATTCTGAGGTCACTGAACCATTTAACAAGTGTCAGCAGCTTACCATCCTTAATACTTCTTGATAATGCTAAGGCGAAAGAAAAACAAACAAATGAACAAAAGCCAACACAAATACCAAAATCAATGAAACAAAACAAAACAAAACTTATATTTCTGTGACCAAACCTTTCAATACTGTTGCCATTGGTCATTTTTCTTAGAAATCAGTATTTATTCTGTATAAGATATTGTGCCAGGCACTAAAGAAGATAGGAAATGTTATCTGTTATCTGGCCCTTGAGGAAGATACAGCTTTTTTGAGAAAATGGTAGTTAGCAAAACAAGGCAGTGATATAAATTTTCAATAGAGTGGAACTGGTAATAAGAGTTGTTGGAACTGAGGCGAAGGAGGCATGGCTGAACTTTACAACTTGGAAGCCTACCAAGACTGTGGAGTAAGGGGAAGCCATTTCCTCATCTCGAAGATGAGAAAACTGACTAGAATCAGATGTTTCTGAACTGTAATTTTAGCAGCACAACTATTTTTGTAAATGAAAATTTACAAACTTTCAATCTGTGAAATAGGTGAAAGCTTTGATTCTTTGAAGCCTAAACCCAAAGTCAATGCACTCGATCCTCCTCCCTCAGTATCTCTTTTTACCCTTTCCTGTTTTCCATCCCTCCAGAGTCTACAATGCACCTATATGACACCCCAAGGGTCACAGGAGACAGTCTGAGAATGATCAGGTATGATTGCAGAGAGTTGCAGAGTTGAAAGGAATGCATTTCAAAAGAATTAGGCATGTGTTGAACTTCAGTGGGGAAACTCTGAGGGCCTTTTCAGCACAGTCCAAACTCCAGCCAGGTCATCTATTCCTGGTTGACTTGGCTGGCTACTTAGACACAGGCAGCTGCCTTGTAGACACCTGTTGTTTGATCGTGGGGTGAGGGAGGGGGGAGGTCAGAGAATGTGAATGAGTCAGCACAAAACCTGTCATCACTAACTAGCAAAACAACAACGTACAGCTCAGTCCTCTCTGACTGTGGGTAGGTGACATTGCTCCAATTTGTAAAGGTGGCAGGTTCCTATTTGGAGATCAGCATTTCAAGCATCATGAAAAGAAAAAAGCTTTTCAGATGAGCTTCCACCTGGCCCCCGCTGTACCCAGAGGGGGCGGCTTTTGTGGTCATTAGTTGCTTCTGTATTAAATCTGCTTGGTCTGACTAGGCCATTTGATTTCTGGTTTATCCTAAAGCCATAGAAATTGAGTTGCTGGGTGTTTACTTGGGATTAATGACCAGTTAGGAGCAGCTGTGCTTTATACCATTAACCCGGCCCAGGTGCTAATTCCTGGAACATGCCCTGCAAGCAGAGGTCTTTATTGCTATTTGAAACTGGGAATGTTGCCTTAGAGACTACAGGCTTTATTTAAAGAGGAAGCCATTTTGATTGGTCTACACAACATATTTCTGGAGAATTAATGTCCTGTGTATAAGCCAATCTGATTGCCTGGAAACATCTCCCTGTACTTGTGCTGTTCGACTGATAATCCACTTCTAGACACAGGGCAGCCGACTGGAAACTGCAGCGGGTTCTATTTTCGGCACCTAAAATCAATGCCCCACTCTGGCAGCCTGTGCTGCTGCCTCATTATCCCCCCTGCCCGGTGCAATGAGCACAGCTTCCCTTTGTGGGAGATTAAAGCGAGTCAGGGAGTGTGATAAATGCTTTTAGTCATATCTGCTGTCATTTGAATAATACTAGGTGTCAGGAAGAAATACGTCCTTCGCAGATTTTAACCAACCAAACTCTTTTGATATGCTTTTTTTCCTTTAGTACAATAAGGAGCAGCATCTTAGAAAACTGTAACCCTCCCCTCACCACCCCATCTCCACGAAAAAACAGCAAACTCTGTTTATATTTGTGGGCTGGGTTGGATAGTCTATCTGGACAAACTTTTATTTATTTATTTTTATTTATCCAGCAAAAGCCAGGAAGTACCTACTCAGCTGGGGAGGGACATTTCCTCTGTTTACCATAAGAGGAAGTTACCAGAACATGCCAACCCTTTAGATCACTCTTTCTGACTAAGTCTCTATCTATATGCACATAAGTTGGCTTTGCTGAGTGTGCTTATTCATACTTCAGTTTTCCTACTGATAAAATAGAAAGATGAAGATGTGATGAAAGGCATAACTAGTTGAAGGAGTAGAGAGCAAAGTGTGAGTCCTGGCCTCTCTTCAGTCACTCTGGACTGGGACACTGACGCTGACTTTTTGTGCAACCAGTACTGCCACAGGCAGCACAGAGGCAGGCAATGTTCGTCTTCAGTGGTCCTGAGTTCCACTTTTGAGTCTATTTGCTGCACTGGTGGGTACCCCTCCATTCACACCTTCAGTAAACAAAGGTCCTCAGGTTCTCTCTTCTTATTCCCTATTGAATCCAGCTCTCAGGAAGGAATTTGATTATTTATGATGTGATACTGATGGTAGGAATCTTCTTGGAGTAGTAGAAGAAGACTATACCTTGAATGATGATTGGGCAGGTGGGTCTGGTCATTTAAAGCCTGTCAGTGGCTTCCAGGGACACTGGTATCAGGCATTCTTGGATTCTGACAATGAACTCCTAAGGACTTTACAGCATGTGATGGTAAACTGGCTGTCTGAGAAAAGAAAGCCCAGATTTGTAACTTTTGCTTACTTCAGTGGTGTAACTTTTCCCATGATGGCTGATTTCAAGGCACAAACGTGAAAACATTGAACATGTAGTTGGAAAGAGATGTGCACAGTTGGCCCCTGTGAGCCAGTGTGAATCTTTTTCTGGCCTTTTTCAGGAAATTTGTCCAGTTTGGTTTTTGCGTTTGTTTCTTCATGGTTCTCTAATTTTACTGGATGTAAGATAGGGTGGTATTAAGATTTAGATTGAGAACCTTAGCTTTGAATCTTGGATACCTCTGTTATTTACTAACTATGATTTGGGACAACTTAACATCATTAAGCCTTTATTTCCTTTACTATAAAATAAAAATAATACATAACTCTCAGAGGTGTTCAGAGAATGAAATTATATAAACTATGTAAAAGAAGTCAGCACTCAATAGTGGATCAACACATTTTTTAGAATATGCCTTTTATTTAATAATATAGTGTCTACCATTATTTACTTCTTTTTATTCCTAGTTTTAAAAAGAAAAGCGAGAAACAGGATCCCGGAGGACATTTATGAAAATGCCCATTGTTTCCATGTAAAGAGGTTGGATCATTTCTCTGATTTTCCTTTTTCTGTACCTCTCTGGTCCTTGACTAATCTCTTGATAGAGACCTTACTCATGAAAAACATCCTTCCTTTGTGAATGGTGATTTATAGGATAAATATGATTATTTTACCCTTATCTTGTCTAAAATAAACTGTTTCATGGTTTCAGCAATTGTTATATTTGGTTTTCAAAAATAACCAATACTTCTCTGGAAAGATTTTGCATTTTAATAAGGATAAGGATTTTGAGTCAAGAGAATGAATATAATAGCTAACATCCTTTCATGTTTACTATATGCTAGAGACTTCACTAAGCCCTTTTAAAAGAATTATCATGTGTAGTCTTCACAACAACCTGTGAGATGGGCACTATTATCCCATCTTACAAATAGGAAATCTGAGACTCAGAAATGTTAAATAATTTGTTCAAGGTCACAGAGCTGTTGAATGGTTAATCTTTAATTATGGGATTTCAGGCATCAGTGAATTTGTATGTGAGGTAAATTGGGACAAAAGAGACCTCTGCTGGGCTTCAACAATCTCATGGGCAGTGTCTGCTTGGCTAACTCTATTAAGTGTCTCATGGGCAGTTACTGCTTGGCTAACTCTATTAAATACTTACTACAATAAGTCCTTTGAGGGCAGGGATCTTGTTCTATTCATCTTAATATCTTCCCATCAGTGCTTGGGACAGTGCTTTGCACAAAGTAAGTCTTCAGTAAAGGATAGTTGAACTGAATCTTTAATTTACTCAACAAAGTTTTATAAAACCCCTACTATGTAACAGATACTTTTTTAGGAGGCCTAGGAGATAGGACAGTAGAAAAACAAGACAGAAAAAAAATGGTTTCATAAAGTTTATATTCTATTAGAAGGAGACCGATAAGAAATATAATTAATAAGTACATTATTTTACATGTTAGAAGATGGTAAGTGCTATAAGAAAATAATGTAGGATGAAGGAGAATGGAAATTGAGTGAAGGGGGTTTAATAAAATGATGGCATTTAAGTAAAAACTTGAAAGAGTAAAGGTGTTAAGCCATTGTGATTAGGTAAGCATGTATGTTCTAGGTAGAGGGAAGGCCCCAAAGTGGAAGCATGCTTCACCTGTTTTGGAAGCAAGGAAATGATGGTGGATGGAGCAGAAGGAGCAAGTGAGAATGTAGGAAGAGATGAAGTCAGAGAGTTCAGGGATGCTCATCTTGTAGAACCTGTGGGAATTCTGGCTTTTACTCAGAAGAAACGGAAAACCCCTGAGGGGTGGGGCCTCAATTTTTTGAGCGTTTCCCAGTGTCAGTGATTTGGATTTTATTTTATTTCATTTCATTTCATTTTATTCGGAGTCTCACTCTGTCGCCCAGACTGGAGTGCAGTGGCATGTTCCCGGCCATCACAGCTCGACCTGCTGGGCTCCAGCGATCCTTTCGCCTAGGCCTTATAAGTAGCTGGAACTACAGGCGAGCGCTGCCACGCCCGGCTCATTTTTTGATTTATTGTAGAGATGAGGTCTCGCCAAGTTGCCCAGGCGGGTCTCGAACCCACAGGCTTAGGCAATTCACTCTCCTCGGCCTCCCAAAGTGCTGGGATTACAGGCTGAGCCACCGAGCCCGGCCTCGGCTTATATTTTAAAAGGATCATTGTGACTGCTGTGTTGAGCTTAGGCTACGAAGTAGAAAAGGGTGAAAGAAGGAAGATGAATTAAGAGGCCATTGTAATAATCTAGGCAAAGAATGAATGGTGACTGGGACCAGCGTGGTAGCAGCAGAGACTACAGAATTTGAAAGATCAGAGATGATTCCAAGCAACTGGAAGGATGAGGTTACCATAACCTGAGCTTGGGAAGACTGTTAATAGAGCAAGTTTTGGGGAGAAGATCAGAATAGAATATTAATTCTAGACATGGTAAATTTGAGATGTCAATGAGGCATTTGTTTAATAGACAACTGGATATAGAAATATGAAGTTCTGAGGAGAGTATTGGACTGGAATAATTGGGAATGACTAGCATCTGGGTGGAACTGAAAACTAGTTCAAACAACCGCTAGAATGGCTAAATAGTAGAAAGGAGAACCTTATTGGAGACATGAGTTTGTAGACTGGGAAGAGATAGATTCTAGCATGGATTGAATTTTTTTTGTTCTCTCTTAGAAAAGGAGAAGGACAGGTTGGGTTTTATGCCTCACAGGTTCAGTATGACATAATAAAATCATCCATATTCAACTTGTTGTAGGAAAAGCTGTACATATTTACAAGAGAAGCCTAGTGCATGAGCAATGAGTAAACATATAATGGGGTGCCAACAAAATGTACATTTTTTTTTTTTGAGTTGGAGTCTCACTCTGTCGCCCAGACTGGAGTGCAGTGGCACGCTTCCGGCCACCGCAGCCTCGACCTGCTGGGCTCCGGCGATCCTTCCGCCTCAGCCTTCCAAATAGCTGGAACTACAGGCGCGCGCTACCACGCTCGGCTAATTTTTTTGGTTTATTGTAGAGATGAGGTCTCGCCAAGTTGCCCAGGCAGGTCTCGAACCTGCGGGCTCAGGCAATTCACTCACCTTGGCCTCCCAAATCACGGGATTACAGGCTGAGCCACCAAGCCTGGCCTAAAATGTACATTTTAATTATGACATTCTCCCAAAAGATGGCGTTAATCAAATGAATGCTAGCATGATCATGCGACAGTCAGGAGAGTCAAAGAAAATGGAGGAAACATGGTTGAGCAAAAGTCATACCATTCATTGCTACCATAATTCAATTCAACTTCTAAAAGTAATACATAGATAAACATCTCTTAAAATGTGTTTTTTGGCACCTCCTATATGTATCATACATTTCATGTTTACTTTGGGGTAGAATTTTAACATTAAAATGATATGAAATTGCACTCTTTGCATTAAAAAGTGAATGATAGGACACAAAGACAATTTGAATGCAGCCCTTTAAGTGGCTAAAACTGGCTTAACGTTTGCAGTTACTTATCAGGAAAGAGTGTAAGGCCTGTCGTCTGTCCAGCTAGAGTTATAGTAGTTGGGGTAGTAAATCAGAGTTAGGAGGAGTCTGATAATTTACCTGGTAGCTCCTATTGTTAGGGAGTTAGCAAGAGTGTGGCTTTCCTTGCAGCCACAAGGATTTAGAAACTTGTCATGCCAGTCAGGCACTGAACCCTTGCCCGAAAGTAACTTTTGTTTTTTTATAAGACTTTCGGGTCCATCTTAGTTGTTAAAGGCACATCTATTTTGGTCTTTTATTTATTTTTATTTATTTATTTATTTTTTAAGTTGGAGTTTTACTCTGTCACCCAGACTGGAGTGCAGTGACCGCTCCCAGCCACAGAAGCCTCGACCTGCTGGGCTCCGGTGATCCTTCCGCCTCAGCCTTCCAAGTAGCTGGAACTACAGGCGCGCGCTACTATTTTGGTCTTTTAGATCACAAAACCAAAAGACCGAAGGAGCATATGAAGAAAGGGTTCAAAAACTAAAATTTTAGAGCCTGAAGTCGGAAAAATAGAATATAAATTAACAAAAATATTAAGAAAATATGGTCAGAGTTTGGTGAAAAATCAGAGCTGTATGGTGTCCTAGAATAAAGGTAAAAGAAAAAATAGTGTATCTAAGAGAAAATAAAGAAAATTGTGTTAAATGCTACTGGTAGGTCAAGTAAGATGAAAATTAGTAATTGACCCAGGATTTAGCAATATAAGGTCCCTGGCGACCTTGACGAGAGTAGTTTCAATGAAGTTTTGGTGGCAAAAGCCTAAGTGAAATGAGTTTAGAAAAGAGTGGGTGAGATGAATGAAATATGGTAACCAAGACGACTCTTTCAAGGACTTTTCATGTAAAGGGGAACAGAGATGGGGGCAGCAGCTGAAGGCGCAAGAAGAACTAAAAAGGGGCTTTTGTATCATCTCTTAAGTTGGAGACGTAATAACATGCTTTATGTTGACAGTAAAGACTCATCAGAGATTTAAAACATGGGAGATGTAAGAGAGATGCAGTTTAAATGTCCTTCTATAGGAGAGGAGGAGTGGGACCTTATGCAAATAGGAAAGAGTTGGCTTAAGATAGGAGCATGAATGTTTCATATATGTTTCAGGAGGGAAGTCCAAGTATATGTGTACTGATTCTTTTAGAATTCTTTGGCCAAAGCTTGTTCAAAAATGTTTTTGGTTTGGGGGATATATATGTATGTGTATGTGTGTGTGTGTGTGTTCTCTGTGAGGGATATATATAGTATGCATGCGTGTGTGTGTGTGTGTGTAAATAATACCTGTGAGATATGTGGGTGTGTATATATACACACATATATAAAACAAATATATAGGCCGGACTTGGTGGCTCAGCCTTTAACCCTAGCACTTTGGGAGGCCGAGGCGAGTAGATTGCCTGAGACCACTGGTTCAAGATCAGCTTGGGCAAGTTGGCGAGACCTCATCTCTACAATAAAATAAAATAAATAAAAATTAGCCTGGTGTGGTAGCGTGCACCTGTAATTCTGGCTACTCTGAAAGCTGGGGTGGAAGGATGGCCAGAGCTCAGCAGGTCGACGCTGGGGTGGCCGTGAGTGTGCCACTGCACTACAGCCTGGGTGACAGAGTGAGACTCCAACTCAAAAAAAAATAAAAAATAAAAATAAAACAAATAAACATATATGTATATATTATGTGATACAAGGATTGTTAATTTGGGATATGTATACACATACATGCACAGATACGTGTATATATATATAAGTATACATATGTATGTAGCGCTATTCTCTATAAGGTGGAAAACAATAACAGATAAATGAATTCTCATTCAGTGAGATTTTCAAACTCCGTAGCACCACAAAGTCACTTAAAAATGTCCAACCTTTCAAAGGCATATTGTTAGAGCTCAATTAGTCTTTTTTTTTTTATTCCTCCTAGTATTAAATTAAAATGAAAGAGCAGTTACGTATATTTAGGACACTTTATTTAAAGTGTTTTCCAATCAGGAAACAATAATTTTTTTTAAAAGAGTGAATCTTTGAAGTGAGTCAGCTGCTGCTGCTCCCTCCCATAATTGAAGTGAGAGAGAATTATAGGGAAAGAGTCCAGGGCACTCTTTAGTTCAGACAAAGCTGTGATGATTAGGAGAATGAATTGCAAATGAGGAAGACAATAGGGAAGAAAGTTCTTTTATGGAGGGAGAGAGGAAGGGTGTTACCGAAAGGACACTTTATAACGACAATCCAAGCTCAGAAAGCATTTGCGGATGTGAATAATTCAGCAGCCATTAGAGAAAAGGAAACCTTTGGAGAATGTCAATCTGTGGACACCAAATTGTACAGTATGGGTGCAACATCTGTGCCCTCCCAGATGGGCCTTGCTGTTGATGGGCAGAAAACAATAAATGCAACCAGTTTATTGAGTACTCTCAATTAAGCAAGATACAAACACAAAATGGGTTTTAGTTTCCACAGTTACTGCTCCCAACCACACCATGCCAAATCTCCCTTCCCCTTTAGGAAGCGATCTCTTAATTCATTTGGGGCAGATTCCATAATTCTCCAGATACTTTCAGTTATTAAAAGATCACACACACAAACAGTTTAAACTTTAATTGCATATTTCATTCCAAGCTTTCATTGTCATCATTATATGTCAGGCTTATAACCAGGGAGGGGGGAAGTGGGAGGCAGGCTATTCCAGGACTGTGTCAAGCTGCTACTTCTGGTAGTGCAGGACGTTACACCACCAGTGAATCTGTGATTGTAGAATACCCCATATTCTCCTTCACAGTGAAGTGGATCCTTTAGTTAGACGCAACATTGATGTGAGATTCCATGCCTATAAATCAGGCACTCCATTGCCCTTAGATGATGGTGCTGGCTGAGGCTCTGTCATCAGGAAAGGCAAACCCATACCCAGAATAAGCGTTTATTTTTGTAAGAATGTATTACTGACTCTTCTGGGTTGAAAGGGACCCACTGTAGTCAATGTGACACCATAGGACCAGTTGGTCTCCTCAAAGAATAGTGCTCACCTCAGTTTTGGTCTTTGTTGCTTGCAGTTAGACATTCAGAGGGGACAGTGGCTAGATTAACCTTGGTAAGTGGGAGTCTATGTTTATCTTATGCAAAGTCCTGTCTCTGCCACTCTGTTCATGTGCCTGGTTGTCCAGCAGTTGGAAATGGCAGCTGACAAAGCCTTACTAATATCAACTGACTCATTCAATTTATCGAATGGAACTTATTTCTTCTTTGGGGGAGGTTAGATGCTTTCTGATGGGTGCTAGTGGGTAATGAGAGTATTGTCATCTACATGATGCTACATGCTACATGATGCTACTCAGACCTCCATGTCTTCCTCAATCTTTACTTTCTTGGCCTTGACCAGCATCCAAGACATTTGCCATTGCCCTTGAGTTCATATTTATTTATATCTATATTAATTTGGGATATGTATACACATACATGCACAGATACGTATATATATATATAAGTATACATATGTATGTAGCACTATTCTCTACATATGTATCTATAACATCTATATCTGTATCATCTATATCTATGTCTATGTCTCTATCAAGAGGGGGGACTCCCCAAAAATCCAGAATTTATTTATAAAAAAATGTGTATTTATTCTTACATGTTTAAACTTCAGTCACCTTTAAAGTACTCTCTGTTTGATGCAACACATCTATCAAGATGCTTTTTCCACTGTGCAAAACAGTTTTTGAACTTGCCAATTTTGATGCCTTTTGTTGCTTCTGCCATTTTCTTGTTCCACCTCTTCTACATTGGCAAAATGTTTCTGTTTGAGGACTTTTTTCATCCAGGGAAACAAAAAAAACTAGTTTGGGGTGGGGCATGGGGGTCATGCCATTTTGGTCAAAAACTGCTGGACGCTCAAGCACAGTGAGGGCTGGTGTGCTGTCATGGTGGAAGAACCAGTTTGCCACTGAAAAATTCACTTAAGCCGAACACAGCCTCTCATGACAGTGCTAGCTAGTACACTGATGCCAATGGGGTGCTAACACACTTATCTAGTGTTAGCCTATACTACAAGGGCCCTGCCATCCAAAAGATAATTCTGGTTTATTGGGGTCCCCCCTCATATATCTATATTTATCAGTATCTTGTATATCTATAGATAGATAGATATAGATAGATAGATATAGATACACACTCCCATCAGGCTTCTTCTTTTTCCATGAAAAGTAGATGATCAGTGCACCATCCAAGCCACCCAATCATGCATTGGGCAGACAGTCTCACCACCGACTTTTTTTTTTTTTTTGACTAGGAGTCTCACTCTGTCACCCAGGCTGGAGTGCAGTGGTATGCTCATGGCCACCGTGGTCTCAACCTGCTGAACTTAGGAGATCCTTCTGCCTCAGCCTTCCAAGTAGCTGAAACTACAGGCACATGCCATCAAGCCCAGATAATTTTTTGATTTTATTGTAGAGATGAGGGCTCACCAAGTTGCCCAGGCTAGTCTCGAAACCTGTGGGCTCAGGCAATCCTCTCACTTCGGCCTCTCAAAGTGCTGGGATAATAGGCATGAGCTACTGTGCCCGGCCACCACTGACTTGCTTTCTTTTTTTTTTTTTTTCTTTGAGTTGGAGTCTCACACTGTCACCCAGACTGGAGTGCAGTGGCCACTCCTGGCCACCACAGCCTCGACCTGCTGGGCTCCAAGCGATCCTTCCGCCTCAGCCTTCCAAGTAGCTGGAACTACAGGCGCGCGCTACCATGCCTAGCTAATTTTTTGATTTATTGTAGAGATGAGGTCTCGCCAAGTTGCCCAGGCGGGTCTCGAACCCGCGGGCTCAGGCAATCCACTCACCTCAGCCTCCCAAAGGCGCGGGATTACAGGCTGAGCCACCGAGCCCGGCTCACCACTGACTTTCAAAGCTACCCTCAAGTGAGACAGTAGTGTAGCTCTTGTTTTTTTTTTTTTTTCACTTGCACCCTCCTACTGAACCTATCCATCCATAACCCAGACTTCGGCTTTTCCTTCTTTCTGCAGCTTATCTTACAGGACTTCTCACATGTGAACTGAGAGACATGATGGTGTAGCCATGGTGGATGATATGGGAGTCAGCGATTCCTGCTCATGCAGGTCGGCTGGGCCTTCTGTTTCTAATAGTGCTCAGTCTCCTGAATGACCTTTAGGCCAGCTTGATTTCATTACTTAGTGGGTCAGACAGGAGCCATCTTGTGATAGGCAGTTCTGGATGCATATTTAATTAGTGTTTCATGGTTAAGTATTCCAACTCTATAAAGGCCAGGAGCATGTCAGGAGCTGTTTTTTTTTTTTTTTTGTGACCCCCCCCAAAACATAATTTTTCACAGCAAAAGACAAAGCCTTGTTCTAAAAACCCAAATTTTGCTTTTTCATTCTCCTACTGGGTTTGTCATAAACTCACATCTTTTTTCATCACTAGTGCTTCAAGGAACAGATGTTTTGGCAGGACATATTCCCCAAGTGCCAAGACTATTTGCACTGCACCTTAGACTTGCTGCTGAAAATTTTCTTGCTTCAGTTTCCCTTCACAGTTAGTAGTCTTCATGTTTCCTGATATTTGGGCTTGGAACTGTAATCCAGGGTGTGCAATGTGTTGCCTCTAAAACTCAAAAGAAGACTAGCAGATGTGTGCCTTATTTCATAATGGTAGAAATAGATATAGAAATAGAGACAGAAAAGTTGCGGCAATGGACCTTTTCTTTTTTTAAGCAGCTTCTTGATATGTTTAACATAAAAAACTGTACATATATAATGTATACAACTTGATGAATTTAGAGACAAGCATATACCCATGTAATCTTCACCACAATTTATGCCATAAAACTACTCATCACCTTTAAAAGTTCCCTGTACCTTCTGATATATTATTATTATTTTGTGATAAGAACATTTAAGATAAGATCTACCCTTTTAACATATTTTTAAGTACACAACACAGTATTGTTAACCACAGACACTATGCTGTAGAGTAGATCACTAGGCCTTACTCATCTTATAAAATTTTGTACTCTTTGACTAATACCTCCCCAATTCCCCAGCCACTGACAACCACTATTCCACTCTCTGCTTCTGAGTTTGACTATTTTTTTTTTTTTTTGAGTTGGAGTCTCACTCTGTCACCCAGACTGGAGTGCAGTGGCTGCTCCTGGCCACTGCAGCCTCGACCTGCTGGGCTCTGGCAATCTGTCCGCCTCAGCCTTCCAAATAGCTGGAACTACAGGCACATGCTACCACACCCGGCTAATTTTTGATTTATTGTAGAGATGAGGTCGTGCCAAGTTGCCCAGGCGGGTCTCGAACCCGCAGGCTCAGGCAATTCACTTACCTCAGCCTCCCAAAGTGCTGGGATTACAGGCTGAGCCACCGAGCCTGGCTGAGTTTGACTATTTTAAATTCATCATGTAAATAGTATCATGTAGTATTTGTACTTCAGTGTCTGTCTTATTTCACTTATCATAATGTTCTTTAGGTTTATCTCTGTTATCACAAATGGCAGAATTTCCTTCTTTTTTAAGGATGAATAATCTTTTATTTTTTTGTATATATCAAATTTGTTTATCCATTTATCCATTAATGGACATTTAAGTTGTTTCCATGTCTTGGCTGTTGTAAATAATGCTGCAGTGAGCATGTGAGATTGCAGATATGTCTTTGGGATCTTGATTTCAACTTCCTTGGATATATGCCCAGAAGTTGGATTGCCACATGGTACTCCTATTTTTTAATTTTTATTTTTTGAGGAAACTCTATAGTGTTTTCCATAATGACTGTACCAACTTAAATTTCTACCATCTGCATACAAGTGTTCCTTTTTCTCCACATTCTCACCAATTTGTTCTTTTCTCTCTCTCTCTCTTTCTCTCTCATGATTAGTGACACTGAGCCCCTTTTCACATACCTGTTGGCCATTTGTATGTTTTCTTTTATTATTTATTTATTTTTAAATTGACAAAAATTTACCTTTATCATGTATAGCATGTTGTTTTGAAATCTCACATACCTATCATTTTGTGTGTGTGTGGTGAGAACATTTAAAATATACCCTTAATAATTTTCAAGAATACATGATTATTAACAATAATATTGTTATTAACAATAGTTACCATGTTATATTACAATAGTAATACAATAGTTTTTTTGAACTTACTCTAACTGAAAATTTGTATTATTTGACTAACATTTCTCCAACCACTCTTTCCCCCTCCTCCAGCTCCTGGTAACCACTATTCTACTTCTTACTTCTATGAGATTAACTTTTTAGTTTCTACGTATAAGTGACATTATGCAATATTTGTATTTTTTTTTTTTTTTTTGAGTTGGAGTCTCACTCTGTCACCCAGACTGGAGTGCAGTGGCCGCTCCCGGCCACCGCAGCCTGGACCTGCTGGGCTCCAGAAATTCTTCCGCCTCAGCCTTCCAAGCAGCTGGAACTACAGGCGCGCACTACCACGCCTGGCTGATTTTTTGTTTTATTATAGAGATGAGGTCTCATCAAGTTGCCCAGGAGGGTCTCGAACCTGCGGGCTCAGGCGATCCACTCACCTCAGCCTCCCAAGGCGCGGGACTACAGGCTGAGCCACTGATCCCAGCTGTTCATTTTTTTAACTAGGTTATTTTGTTTTACTTTTATTTTATTCAGTTTCCCTTTATGGTTATTAAGTTGTGGGACTTCCTTATCTATTTTGTATATGAACTGTTCATCTGATATATGATTTGCAAATATTTCCTCTCATTCTGTAGGTTGCCTTTTTTTGCTATTAATTTTTTTTTGCTGTGCAGAACTTCTTAGTTTGATGTAGTCTTACGTGCTTACGTGCCTCTTTTAGCTGATTTTTTTGCCTGTGTCTTTTGCATCCAAGAAATCATTACCAAGATTAACGTCAAGAAGATTTTCCCCTATGATTTCTTCTAGGGGGTTTATGGTTTCAGGTCTTAGGTTTAAATTTTTGATCCATTTTGAGTTAATTTTTGTATATGTTGTAAGATAAGGGTCAAATTTTATATTTTTGCATGTACTCTGTGTTTTCCTTTAGAGTAGTTATCTCATCAGCATTCTCCTGACCACTGGACCCCTAAACATTTTACTACAGTGACAGGTCAATGAGATCTCTGGATATATTGATATTTGTCTTACCATACCTTCTAGCATACTAGCTATCTCTTGCTCAGTCTGCTAGGTAAGCATCATGTCATCAATATAATGTATCAATCAATGTCCTTTTATATGGTATATTCAGGTAGTACAGATGTATTTGAAACAGACTATGAAGCAAGTGGAAGAGTTAGTATAGCCCTGGGGCAAAAGTGGTGATGTATATTGTTATTCATTCCACTTGAATTCTGTGTGAACCATTTTGACTCCTCTTTCCTAATTTTTAAAATATTTATTATATTTTTGTAATGTATTATATAAAAATTGTAAAGATATATGTTTATTTTAAATGAAATAGGAAGAAATTACGGTTCACAATAAAATTTCATGTTTGCTCTTGTTCCTAGTCTCTTTCCTAATTTGGATAGAAAGAATTCATTCGCAAAATCCATGGTTATGTATCATTCATTTGATTCCACAGTGGTCTGCTCTAGCAACAATATTACAATATTACCTCTTGTGTGGTGGCTATGTTGAGGGCTATACTTAGTTCATTACAGTGTATAGATACCCTCCAGCTATCATCTAGGTTTTGCAAGGGCCAACTGGTGAATTAAATGAAGGAATAAGGACTGTCATTTTTGCATCACTTAGATTCTTTAAAATTTAGCTTATCATCTGTAACATTTCCCCCAGGACACCATATTGCTTTTTACTGCCCAAAGCAGTAGCGAGAGAGTCAGTTACAGAGGCTTATACTTAACCTTCCATACTCATCATCTCTTATTTCAAAGGCTAAGAATCCAATGTGAGGTTAATTCTAGCCCAAACAGATGGCTATAGATCTCTTTGAGGAAGAACTGGAGGAATCATTACAGGATATATTTGCCATGGTGTTGCCAGTATATGGGCAATAGGTTGTAGTGCTGAAAACTGGCTTAGGGAGGGGATCTGGGTAAGAGATAGTGACTTTTTATTGGATCGACATCCTCAAGGCTCCTGCTCATTCACTATTGTGTTCTTTTGATTATATGTATTAAGGCATCTCGGTCTTACTCACTTCTTTTCATTTTTTGCCACTAGGATGCTTTATTTATTTATTTAAGTTGGAGTTTCACTCTTTCGCCCAGGCTGGAGTGCAGTGGCACGCTCATGGCCACCGCAGCCTCGACCTGCTAGGTTCAAGTGATCCTTCTGCTTCAGCCTCCCAAGCAGCTGGAACTATAGGCATGCGCCACCATGCCCAGCTAATTTTTTGATTTATTGGAGAGATGAGGTCTCACCGAGTTGCCCAGACTGATCTCAAACCTGTGGGCTCAGGCAATCCTCTCTCCTCGGCCTCCCAAAGTGCTGGGATTATAGTTGTGAGCCACCGTGCCCGGCCCTGGGATGCTTTATTAAACATCCACAACTCTCTGAGATCAAGACCTTTGGCTGCTGTTCTGACCTTGTAGGCTATTAAAATAATTGCAAACCCCTGGCTTCTGCCAACTGATCTCCATAATTCAGAAGAAAGCACCATTCCATGATGGCCTCTTCTACCTACCACCGTATCTGGCCTGCAGAGGAGATCTTCATTCCTTCTTACCATTGTGACCCAGATGGCTTTGGTGAATGGTGTGCCCTCTGGGTTTTCCAAGGAATAAACTAATAATTTTGACCTTATATAATATATCCACTCCAGCATACTCTCTTCCCTGAATCGATTCATTCCTTTCTCCAGTGTCTACTGTAGCAACTCAATTATTTCAACTTTGCTCAGCATAGGTTATTTCTTCAGTCTTCCTTGATAGGGTACTAAATCCCATATCCTAAGGGAATGCTCTCTGGTCAATAAACTTTCCATTGTTGAGTTGCATGTTTTAAACCTTTTGATCAAAGTCCAGTGCCATGGGTACTCCCCTTATAGTTACTGGTATGTGCTGGCTAATTCTTTAACTACTTTATAGTCTCCTTTCCTTCTTAGCTGGATTATTTAATCCTGGCTAGACTGTGCTGAAATTTAACCCTTATTAGAGCCAGGAAGGAAAATAGGAGTATAGCTTGAGGGATAGCCTTGTTAACTGCACACAGAAGCCTCAGCCAAGAGCCACAAGAAAGTGATCGTTCTTTTTTTTTGATTTAAAAAAAATTATAATTTTATTGTTATAAAATATATATAACACAAAATATGCCTTTGGACAATTTTAAAGTGTACAATTAAGTAGCATTAAGTACATTCACAATATTGTACAAATATCACCACTATTTCCAAGACTTCCATCATCCAATACAGAAACTCTGTATCCATTAAACAATAATTCCTCATTCCCTGGTCTTCCAGCCCTTGGAAATCTCTAATATACTTTATGTCTCTATTAGTTTGCTTATTATAAATATTTCATATAAAGGGGATTATAAAATATTTGTCCTTTTTATCTGGTCTATTTCATTTTGCATAATGTTTAAAAGTTTTGTCCATATTATAGCACATATCTGAAATTCATTTCTTTTTATAGCTAGATACTATCCCATTGTATGAGTGTGCCATATTTCATCTGTCCATTCATCTGTTGATGGACACTTGTGTTGGTTTCACCTATTGGTTATTGAGAATAATGCTGTAATGAACGTTGGCATACAAGTATCTATACAAGTCCCTGCTATAAATTTTTGAGGATATATATCTAGGAGTAGAATTACTGGGATATGTGGTAATCCTATTTAATTTTTGGAAACCACCAAATGATTATTACTAGTTAATAGGGAAGTATGGGACATTTGTGTAGACTATGAAGGTTCAGGAAAACTTGATAACCAAAGATTTTCAGGTTATCTACTCTGATGTACCTCTATATGATAGTCAGGCTTCTCCAGAGAGACAGAATCCATAGGATATATATGAAAGGGAATTTATTAGGAGGAATTGGCTGACATGATCATGGTGAAGTGAAGTCTCATGATAGACTATCTTTAAGCTGGAGAACCTGAAAGATTGATAACATGGCTCAGTCCAAGTCTGAAAGCTTCAAAACCAGGGAAGCTACAGTGCAGCCCCAGTTTGAGACCCAAGGCCTGAAAGCCCTTGGGAGGACTTTGGTGTAAGTCCCAGAGTCCAAAAGCCAAAGAACTTGGAGTTTGATGTCTTCCTACACATATTCATTGAGGGTGGTTTTTCTCTCCTAGTCCACTATTCATACGCTCATCTCATCTGGAAATGTTGTCACAGACATACCCGGAAACAACCCTCTAGGCATCTCTCTCTCCAAGCAAGTTGACGCCTAATATTAACCATCACATGATCCCAGGTATCTGGGTGCTCGTATTTTCCTTCTAGGGATCTAAGCCTAGAATAATGTCCTGGTTTTGTCTGAACATTCAATTATCTTTGAAGATTAGAGACTTCGGCCATTAAATCGTCACTTGATTGTCAGCTGTTTTTACTGTTTTACTGAGAAGACAAGGGTATCTAGCAATTGGACTGTCACTTTGCTCCAGGGAGTATACATATGGCACACATCACCATGATGAGAATCTCATCGCTAGGTGGGCTATGAGTGATGAAATCCCATGATTCAATGTTATCACCTCTTTTATTTTCAGGTCACTCTTAGTTACCACTGTGTTAGTTGAGTTCTTCAGGAAGTTGTGTTGCGACAAGTTTAGCTAGGCAAAACATTTTAAAAAATATATAGAGAGAGTAATGCTTGTTAGAGAAAAAGAAAGGAAATAAGATTTATTAGGAGTAACTCTCAGGTTGCTATGCAGATCTGACAAAATCTCTGCCAGTTCAACAGGAAAAACAAAGACTGTCATTAGAAAAGTCCCACATTAGGTAGAAATAGTTGGGTTTTGGTGCCAGTTTTGCTCAATCATTGCTATAGCCAACCCAAGAAGGTGAGGTGAACCTGAAGGAACTAACAGTTGGGGACTATCAGCTAACTGTTTTCTTAGCAGCCTGGCAATGCATCTTTTCTGAAGAGAGATTTGAGCAGCACATCTCTGTGACTGCCAGGGGAGGAGGGAGGGTGGAGGGGACATGTGCCTCTTACCTGTCCACTGTTGCAGAACTCTCTGCTGGTTGCTGATGCTCTGTGTGACAAGCATTTAAATTCTTGATTTTTCATGGGACATGTGTATGAAATATTTAGAGGCTTCTTACTAGTTCTTATTATGGCAATCTTACTGCACAGTACCTTGAAATGTGAGATCTCTAGTGAGTTGCCAATTTAGCCAAGCCAAACTGTTCTCCCTCAAATTCTCTTTCTAGTATTTTGACAAATAAAGCAGGCTACAATAATAACCTCTCCTGAGAGTTGGAGGATGGAGGCAGCCATGTTTTAGCATATGAACATCTTCTCTCAGCTATTCAATCAAACACTCATCTGTGTATTTAAAGTCCCTAATCAGCTGACTGTAAATTAGGGGGATTATCATTGGTGGGTTTGACTTAATTTGTTGGAAATTCTTTAAAGAAGGCTTAGACTTTCCCTAAAGAGGGAGAGAGAAGAAGAAAGAGAGTGTGAGGTATTGTCTGGACATGGACTGTTTCCCCCTACACCTGGCTTCTTCCTGCTCCCTTCCCTCAGGAAGCTGCCTCTGGCCAAGACTGGTCTCTGAAGCATTTGCATATTCTCAGCAATGACTCATGGGATGCAGGTGACCAAGCAAAGCTGAAAATAATGCAGTTGTCATGCTTAATCAATGAAATTGTAAACACAGTACAGGAATTTGAATGAATAGCTTGATTGCGTTGATTATAAAACTGCTTGCTATATTGCCCTGAGGTGCAAACACTTAGCATGTTGCCAACAGTGCCTCCCATAAGTTCTTTTTTTTTTTTTGAGTTGGAGTCTCACTGTGTCGCCCAGGCTGGAGTGCAGTGGGCGCTCCCGGCCACCGCAGCCTCGACCTGCTGGGCTCCGGCGATCCTTCCGCCTCAGCCTTCCAAGTAGC
>CAUYQG010121176.1:0-14707 GCA_963574415.1 Tarsius wallacei | reverse complement strand
CCCCAATTCTGGGTAGGTATTCCAATGGCTGTCCTTGATCAGTTGTTACAAATAAATGGAAAGGTTTTTCTAGAAACAGGAGGGCAAAGATGGGGGCTGTAATCAGGGCTTGTTTTTTTTTTTTTTTTTTTTTTGAGTTGGTTGAGCACTCCATTGCCCAGACTGGAATGCAGTGGCCGTTCCCGGCCACCACAGCCTCAACTTGCTGGGCTCAGGTGATCCTTCCACCTCAGCCTTCCAAGTAGCTGGAACTACAGACATGTGCTACCATGCCCGGCTAATTTTTTTGATTTATTGTAGAGATGAGGTCTCGCCAAGTTGCCCAGGCGGGTCTCGAACCCGCGGGCTCAGGCAATCCACTCACCTCAGACTCCCAAGGCGTGGGATTACAGGCTGAGCCACCGAGCCCAGCTAGGGCTTGTTTTAATTTTCTAAAGTTTGTATTTATTTTTCGGTCCATTGGAGGAAATTCGGTGCTTCCTCCAATAATTTTGAATATAAATCCTTAGTTTTAATTGCATATGACTCAATTCATAGTTGACAATAGCCTACCAGACCTAGGAATCTTCTGAGTTCCTTTTTTGTTTCAGGTCTAGGATAGTTAACTATTCTGGTTATTCTTTCAGGGTTAATGCTCCATTTGCCTACACCAATTAAATGTCCAAGGTACTTAACTTCTCGTTCTATAAACTGTAGTTTACTTTTGGAAACCCTCAACCCTTGTTGTCCTGGGAAATTAAGTAAATTTGTAGTCGTTCCAGAAACCTGAGTTTTATCTTTTCCTGAAATTAGGAGATCATCTACACATAGCAAATGTTGAGTGTCAGGCAAAGGTAAAAACCCTTTGTAGAAACCTTCTAATACAGTTTCTAAAATTTGGCTGAATAAGTTGGGAGATTCAGTGAAGCGCTGTGGTAACACAGTCCAGCGGTATTGTTGTTTTCGTCCATTTGCAGGATTTTCCCACTTGAAGACAGAGAGGTCTCTACTCTCTGGGGCTAGTGTGTAGGCCCAAAAGGCATCTTTGAGGTCTACCACACTAAACCATTCATGTTCATAAGGGGTCTTACTAAGGAGAGAATAAGGGTTTGAAACCACAGGACGTTGAGTTTGAGCTATTTGATTTACTGCTCATAGATCCTGTACTAATCGGTAGCATTCATTGGGCTTCTTTACTTAAAGTACTGGAGTACTGTATGGCAACATACAGGGTGCCTAAAGCTCATCCTTAATAAGACCTTCAGTTACTGATTGGAGATCTTTTTTTTTCTCCTCCATGGGAATAAGATACTGCTTTCTACAGACAATTTCATTCGGTTGTTTTAAAGATATTTGAATAGGAGAAACTTGCAGACCTCCCCTATTTCCTTCTATTACCCATACTTTAGGGCTAATTCTTTATTACTCTTCATCTGTGAGATACGCCATTAGGATCTTAGTTTGACCTAGTTCTAGTCCCATATCCCATTGGATAATCAGGTCTCTACCTAGAAGATTCACTCCTACCTCCGGGACAAATAAAAATGACCCTGTCATCATTTCTGTTTCAGTTTTTATAATCATGGGATCAAATTTGGGAACCTGAAATCCTTTCTCCTTTTATTCTAGAGACTAGCAGCTTTTCTGGTAAAAATTTAGCATTCTGGGGTTGGAAGATTAGGGAGGAGTGGGCTGCCCCTGTATCAACGAGGACGATAGTGTCCTCCTCGTTAGGCCCCATCTTTAAATTTATCAAGGGTTCCTGGTGGGGTCTGATAAAGGGGAGCCCCTGACCCCCCTATTCCACATCTAATGCCATGAGGGAAACTATTTCTTCCTCCTTTCTTAATTTTGCGCAGTCTCTCTTGAAATGTCCTGGCTTCTTGCAGTGATAACAATCAATTCCCTTTGCTTAAATTCTCTCTTCATGGTTCCCTTTGGATTAAACTTTCCTTTAGTCTGTCATTTTTGATATCACGTTTTCGCCCAAGGTGGTCTCCCATTCCTCTTTCCAACTACTCTTTCTACAGTGCTTACCATCATTTTGGCCTTTTGTTTCCGTTTTTCTCTCTTTTTTTTTTAAATAAAAGCTTTATTGGGGGCGAACATATATCCATGATTTAAAGACATGTAAAATTTTCAGATAATAAAGTGTTTGAGAAGAGGACGAATAACTCAGACTTAGAATTGAACGAAAAAAATAAGTGATGTCATGCTATTTTCAGCATGGGAAATATTGTGTTTACATTGAAGATATTTGATAAGCGAAATGGCATATAAAGTTGCAAAACATTAGGTCCTAGATTTAATGGTTAACTGTATTTTAGTTTCATGCAAAGATATGCCAATCAGTTAGCACAGCAAACTCCCCAATATTATCAATTTTCAGTATTTTATTATTATTATTATTAAATTTTTTATTTGAAAGATGTGGGTACAATTCAGGGTTAGGTATACAAATGTTCATTATGTAGTACCCTTGTTGATGAGGTATGACCCTCCTCCCGGCAGTTTCCCACTACTGCCAACCCCTTTCTTATAGTATTGTGACAGTTGTTCAAGGTCCGCTTATAAGTGAGAGCATGTGATACTCTGTTCTTTGTTTCTGTGGTAGATCACTCAGTATTATAAACTTTAAGTCCATCCAAGTTGCTGCAAAGTTCATAATGTTTCTGTTTTTCTTCATCTATTTTAACAGACACTTTTTGCACTTCTCTTAGTAATTCCTCAACAGGTCTCTTGTTCCATCCCTCTAACTTTTGTAATTTTTTGCAATATCTGTCCAACTTTTGGTGACAAAATTAACCTTTAAGAGACTCTGTCCTATGTGGGCTTCTGGGTCTAGCCCTGAGTATTTTCTCGTTTGATCCCTGAGTCGTAGGAAAGCTGTTGGGGTTTCTTCCTTTTCTTGTTGAATCTCAAAAGCCTTTGAGACATCTTGAGACCTCAGAGATGATTCTCTAATTCCTTTCATTGTGAGTCCTCTTAGATCCTGCATCCTAATTCTCTCTTCTTGGTCATTATTATCCCATCTAGGATCTACATTTGGGTATTTTTATTCAGCTGTTTGCACTTCTAATCCTGGTGGACGATCTAATTCCCAAATAGACATTGAAACCCTTCAAATCATTCCTCTTTCCTTGCTGGCGAATAGGATATTCATAATGGACATTATTTCTGACCAAGTATATATATTAGATCTGAGAGATTGGTCAAATTGATCAGCTAATCCCAGAGTGTCTTTCAGTAATAACTTCATTTCTTTTTAAAAATTCCTCACTTCAGTGCTAGTAAGTGGGGCATTGACAAAACCAATTTCCCCTTGCCCCAAAGGAACTTCCCCCAATGGGAACATTTTTGAATTTCCATTTGAGCCTTCAGAGGGAAAGGGAAATTTTTCTAGATCCTTTTTGTAGGTTCCCAGTTGTTTCTTTAAGTTGGATTATAGCGTTTTGGGACCTGGGGGTCTTGATCCCTGAGTTTCTGTTAGGTCTGCATCTCCTATTTGATTCTTTGACCTCTGTTCCTCCCAGGGATTGTAAGGGTGGGGGGAATACAGGAGAGGGGATTCCAGGGTTTTTCTCTTTCCTCCAAAGACTCAGATGTTTTCTCTCTTCCATTTCCCATTTGAAGAGGAAACACAGGGAGGGCTCCAGGAAGCCAGCAGAGGGCATAATCCCTCTCTTCTGAGGAAACAGAAGGTTTGTTATTTACATATAGAACCAAGTTTAACAAAGCCAATCCTCGTCAGAGCCAAATTGTAGCCAGAACACTGAGGGTTGGCAGTTGGTTCCTGGTTCATATAAAACAACCGAATTTAATCATTTTATTTTTTTTCCTTTTCTTAGTTCTGGAGTCATCATTCCAATCTCTTAACATTTGCTCAAGTAGACTATCTGGGGGAATTTCAGGAGAGTCGCCCTGACTTCCTCCCTTCCTAGGACTAAACCTTTTATTTCCCATTCCTGGTTACCAGGCAAGTGGTCTGATTCCTGAGTTTCTCCTAATGTACTTAACACCCCCTGTTAGAGGTTTCTTCCATACATTAAGACTTGCTTCATCTGCCTCCGGCCATTTCCCTCATGGGACAATGGAACTGCACCTTGGGCCCTGCATTCGCTTTGTATCCGGGATATGTCTCAGTCACACACACCCAACCTCTGAGAATTTCCTGATCCCCAAGTCAGTACTTATAGTCCCAATTTTCCTACCTCAGCTTGTGCATGAGGTTGCCAGGTTGCTGCGGGTGGTGCCAGCCCTCTCTGCCAAGTCTTGGATAACAGTCTCAGGTCTCCACAAAACAGTAGGAACCAAGAACACCCAGTGGGAGTGAGTCACCAAAAACTGACTGAGATGCATCTCTGCCTCCAACGGGGGTTTGGTCCTGTAGTTGCAGGTATCCCAGGTGAGCCCCCAGAGTTGTGGGAGATGAGGACGGCCCACCTCAGTTTCATCGTTAAAGCATGACACAGAGACTCAGAGATCAGTGGAGTGAAGCGTCTTTTAATATCGCTCTTGCAATAACAGGCGTCTCTCTGGTGGGCAGGCACACTGAAACAGTCACAGCAAGCATATTTATGCTCTAAAGTGCAATTCTCTCCCCTGGTTCCTCATTGGTTGAGTACTACAGAGGTCACATTCTTTCCCAGATGTCACCTAGATTACAAGCTTGATTGGTTTAGAAAGTCACCTATTTCACATATTACAGGTTCAAGAAGTCACCTATTTTACATACTTGAAGTCACTGGTAGGCCTGAGTTTGATTGGATCCTGCCGATTTTCAAATTAAAGGCCCGCCAAAAAGGACATGAAGAACCAGGAAGTGAGACAATTAGATGCCATTTTGAAAATAACTTACCATTTTGTTTCTTATGTTAAAGTAGAAAAAAGCAAGTGCTTCTTTACACTCTCCCTCACCACTTTTAGCCAGCAATGTGTGGAGGGTGTTTTCCTTAAGCAATTGTCCTATTCTTAGTGGTTTGGTCCCTTTTCTCAGGGAGTTAATTTCTCTCCTCAGGGTATACCTTTCCCACGTGGAAGGGCAGCTGATGGATTCCAGGTTTTCATGCTGTTGGATCTAGAAGTGAGTGTGACATGCAGGCTGTGTGTGGCCATCGGTGTTCAGATCAGCTGGGTGAATATCTAGGACACTGTAGTGGCATTGGTTTTGAGCTCATTTAGCTCTGTGAACAGCTGCCCTACTGTCCTCCACACTGGTTGCCATTTTGCATTCCTATCAGCCGTGGAGGAGAGATTCTGCTGCCACTCAACCTCCCCAGCATGGGTTGGTGTCAGTGTTGCTGGGAAGACTCCGAGCTCCTTATCCTGCTGCCTTACTTGGGTCTATGCCCTAGGTCCTTGCAAATCTTAGAGTATACTTTTCACTATTCAGCATGATGTTGGCAGCTGTGTGTTCCCTCAAAAGTCCCCTAGGTCTTGCTCCCAGAAGCCTCAACCCAGCCCAGAGTTCAGAGTCCAGGAGGTGCTCTGTCCATGGTGTTGGCAGCTCCCTGGGCCGGGACAGCCCTTAGTGGCTGTGTCATCATTCCTGTGGGACCCTTCCCTCTGCTCTGAGACTTCCTCCTTCCCCCTGAGAAGCATCACCCCATCTCCAACTCCCCTGTGGCCCTCTAGCCCCCCACAGGACTTATGTGACACTGTAGCACTCCTGGAACATGATATGGTTTGTCATGGTGCATGTTACATCCAGATCAGTCAGAGAAATGTTCTCTGAGGTCCTTCTGCCTGACTTCTTCATGCTTTGTGGAGAAGAACCAAGAGGAGGAAACAGCCTCAGACTCACTGCACACATAGCAGGTGTCTCCCAGCACTTCTGCATGGAAGGTGGCTTTCTTCTGCAGAAAGCTCCTTCTCTGGCTTAATTCTGCAGCCATGGAGAGTCATCAGAGCCCAGCCCACCTGTGGGGGCCTGTCCATGCCCGGGATGTTGGATCACCCTCTAGGATGGAAGTTCTCTCCAGCTAGAGATCTGGGCCCCAACACAGCCTGGCCTGTGTGTCCCACTCTGGCCGGGTGTGGGCTTGCCTCTGGGTGATCACAATGTTGGACAGGGCCTGGTGTGAGGACTGGGACGGGATTGCAGGGCCAGTCCTGTCCTTTGTTCCCGGGGATGTCCAGGCAGATGAGGAAGGCACAGAACCCCAGCAGCTCTGCTCCAGGTTGTACGAGGAAAACTTGGTCTCTAGATGTCCAGGTCCGTGGGAAGCTGGTGCTTGGAGTTCCCAAGGAGGAAACCACAAATCACCCAGAGTCTATACTGAGCCACCAGTACCTCCAGAGAGCAGCCTACTGCCCTGGGTTCTACAGAAGCCCCCTCATGCCTCTGGGTCTCGACCTTGGGGACAGCCATGTAAGGTCGGGGCAGGAGGACACAGTTCTTTTTCAAGGGGGGTTGCCTCTGTAGGCTGCAGGAGCTGGACTTGTGGCCAAGGAGGGCCAGCCACCTGTTCCCCTGAGGAGAGGGTCTTCAGGATGAGGGAGGCTTGCTGTGGCTGAAAGAAAAGCAGATGTGGTCAGCATCTTCATGGAGCAAATCTGACCCCTGCAGGGCTGGGCCACACACACACCTGGGTACCTGGAGTCCTCGGGGTTTCTGCCTGACCCCTGGTCTGACACAAAGGACACCCCTGCCGGCTACTTATCCCAGTGCCAGGAGTGTGTGCAGTCCTGGATGGGTTCATTGTCGGGAACCTCTGGAAGCTTCTGGAATGCTCTCAGGGTTCAGGCTGGCTTGGTGCTCCCAGCCTCACACCCTCACCCCAGGGCTGCTCAGCCTGGCTTCAGCACTGGCTCAGAACTCTGGCGTGAGACGCCTGACCTGTCTCCCAGTCCCCTTGCCACCAGCTATGGGTGCTGTCTCCCTGTGCGTGAGACGTTCCAGGGCACTGAGCCCCTCTCCTACTGGGTTTCTCACTCCATGCCAGGACTGGACTGTCCCTCATTCAGCTGAACTTTGGGTTCTGGCTCCTGCCTATTTCCTCTTCTGTAATCCTCTCTGGATGTGAGACACAGCATCTACACTCCCTAGTTTCAGTCATGTTGTCCTGATGCCCTTAGAGGAATGCTCAGGAATGAGACTCCGGCTGGTCTCTGGACTGTGGGTACTCCCAGCGAGCATGTCACTCCCTCAGAGGGTCCCAATTCCTTCCCTAATACCCTTGAGGAGCTTCTGAGTTCAGGAGCTTAAGGGGTGGGGAAGGGGCTGGAGGGGTCTTATCTACATACCTGCTCATTCTTTGAGGCATGTCCAGTAACTCAAGGTCAGCACCTGCCCTGGGGCCTAGTCTGGCTATTTTGAGGAAATTTTTAGGAGAAGAAGCAAGAGGGAGGCCTAGAGAGCAAAACTGGGTGGGGGGGCTGAACACCTCTCTATAGCCCTGACAGCAGATGCCAGAGCCCCTGTAGCTGGAGCCACACCCCCCACAGCTGGAGCCACAGCCTCTGGAACGGCCACAGCAACCCCTGGTTCTGGTGAGTAGAGGGTGGAGCAGGTGGGGCCCCCTGTGCCAGGGCCTTTCTCTTCCTGTCTAGGATGAGCCTAGAAATGCATGGACTCCATAGGCCCTGTCTGCGTCTTTCTGCAGGGTCACGTTGTGTGAGTGAGTGTGTGTTCTGCTCGTCCCCAACCTCTCTTCCTTTCTCTTCTCCTTTCTCCTGGTTTCTATTTGGCCTCTTCCAATTGGTTGGGTTGTTAGTCAAAGAAGCAAAGGTGTCTTTGAATCTGTTCTCTGGTGAGTGGCATTGGTTCATGTTTAATGTGAAACCAGCCTTGCATTCCTGGGATGAACGTCCCATGGTTGTGGTGTGCACATATGTATAGGTGTGCCGCGCATGTGTGTACGCTCATGGTCACGTGTCTCTGTGTGACAGGGCAGTGTACCAAGAATAGTCAGAGCAACTCTAGAAAAGAAGCCCCAAGTGAGAGACTCACAGTGCTATAAAGGGTCACACACCCAGACAGTGTGCGGTTGGTAATAGGATAGACACTTAAATCCGCAGGACAGAGCAGAGTCCAGAATAGACCCTCACACCTGTGTCCTGTTGAAGAAGGTATGAAGCCCCTCTGTAGAGAAAAGAGAATTGTAGTCACAAATGGTCCTAGAAGGGCTGAACATGCATGTGTAATAACTGCAATCCACCCGTGTCAAAACGGTCCTGTTCATGGAGACATTCGAGACATTCAATGACACCACTTTGTGTCTCCAGCGGCTCCACAAACAGAGGCAAGTGGGTGTCAGGCAACGGTGACATCATGGGTGACAGGACATGTGACAATGTGGCTCTGCCCTGGTCAGCAGGGCCTGGATTCAGCGTCCTGCACCCCAAACTGCTCACACGTGCCCGTGGGCGTGCACGTGTCTGTGAGTGAACATGTGTGTGCGTGTGTTCTGTTCTTCCAACCGGGCCTTGTTCCACTCCCATATGCACACAGGCCCTTGTCATTGTCACCCCTGGAGCCGTGGCCCCCATCAGAGCATCTATAGGTACACCTCAGTTTCTACCCTTCCCAGCCACAGTGGTCCTGGGAACACAGACTGAGGAGGGCAAGGGGTAAGGGTCGGAGGACAGAGGCCCTCCCCTCCCTAGGTGGGACTCAGGTGTATGTAAAGTGCTGGGTCAGCCTGGCCGGGCAGGAGTCAACACAGCTTTTCACGTCCTCCGGGAGGGGCCCTCTGGGTGCTGTGACTAGTGCCCCCAGATGGAGGAAGGAGGCTCCAAGGACAGGCCCCAGCCTGAGGTCACACAGGGATCAGCTGACCTGGCTCCCACTGAGCAAGCCCCCAATAACCAGGTCCTCACTGACCATGCTCTGTTGCCATGCCCCAATGACAAGGCCCCCACTGACCAGGACCCTGTAGACCCTCACAGGTCAGGACTCAAGAGACCAGACCCCCACAGAGCAGAGCCCTACAGGCCAGAACCCCACTGACTAGACCCGATGTCCAAGCCCTGATGACTAGGTCCTCACTGACCAGATCCCCCCACACCAGGCCCCTGCTGATCAGGCCTCCACATTCATGGCCCCTGTGGACCAGCCTTCTGTGGAAGAGGCTCCCAACAAACAAGTCCCTGGACAGGAGTTCCCACTGACCAGACCCCAATGACGAGGCCTAGATCATGAGCCCCAGTGACCAGTTTCCTACTGACCAGGCCCCCAGTGACCAGGGCCCCACAAACCAGACCCCTGAACCACCATTCTTGCTTACCAGCCAAAAGGTCAGAGAAATCCCAGGAGAGAGGCAAGTGGACTCATCTTTGGGACGTCAACTTTTATTTCTCAGATGTCAGGTGGGCCCCTCCAGTCTGTCATCTTCACCTTTGGTATCATCTGTGACCACCAAAACTGAAATGGGGGGACACAAGGGAAACTTGTCCAGGCAGCTCCTGTCCCCTCAAAAGCTTTTCCATGGTCCCCAAAATGCCCCATCACCAGCCTCCTAATGCTGTCGACTTTTAAGCTTTAACCTCAGCCAAACACAGGCCACTGTGACCTGGAAACCTTTGTCAGATACATGTCTATGGGAGTCACACCCCTGCTCAGGACTCCTCACTGGCTGACCCATATCTTTGGGACCCTGAAATTGTTGAGGACACCCCCCCATGGCTCCCACAGGCACATGGAAACCACCTCAGTGTCCATCCAAGATGTATGAAGCCCATGGATGCATCCATACAAGGGTCTGCCATTCACCTTAAAAAGAAAGAGAACTGGCCGGGTGCGGTGGCTCAAGCCTGTACTCTCAGCACTTTGGGAGACTGAGGTGAGAGGATTGCCTGAGCCCATGAGTTCAAGAAAAGCCTGGGCAACTTGGCGAGACCTCATCTCTACAATGAATCAAAAATTAGCTGGGCGTGGTAGCCTGCGCCTATAGTTCAGGCTACTTGGAAGGCCAAGGCAGAAGGATCGCTGGAGCCCAGCAGGTCAACGCTGGGGTGGCCGTGAGCATGCCACTGCACTCCAGTCTGGGCAATGGAGTGAGACTCCAACTCAAAAAAAAATAATAATAAAATAAAATAAAAAATATAAAGAAGAAGGAGATCTGCTATTTGAACAACAGGAATGAACATGAAAAAGAGTGTGCTAGTGAGAAGCCAGACACAGAGAGACACGTTCTGCAGGATTCCACTGAGATGAGGACCCTACAGTAGTCATCCTCACAGAAGTAGGAAGTAAGGTGGTGGATGCCAGGGCCTGGGAAGGGAACGATGGGCGTTGCTTTACAACCGGTGAAAATTCCAGTGATGGAAGATGAGTGGCTTCCAGAGATTCACTGCCCAACATCGTGCCTGTGGTTAACGGTGCTGTGTTGTACATTTAAAATTCCTACTTCCGTTAGGAGGTGTGTGCGTGTGTGTGTGTGTGTGTGTGTGTGTGTGTGTGTGTGTGTAGTGTATTTTCTACTGAGCAGTGTCCATTGTGTGGATGGACCACAGTTTGTTTGGCATTCGTTAGAGAATATTTTCTTTGCTTCCCTCTGTTGCCTAGTACACCTGGAGCTCCTAGAAGCATCTGTATCCAGGTGTCTGTGTGGACATCAGCTCTTATTTCCTTAGGGAAATGCTGGGAGGTGGGCGTCGCTGGATTTGTGGTCCATGTGTGTTTGACTTCCTAAGAAGTGGCCAAACTGCTGTTCAGTGTGGCTGTGAGTATTGCTTCCCGGCAGGATGTGTTCCATTCCTGGTATCCATGTCCACACCAGCACTCGGTGCTGATTTCATTATATTGTATTATGTTCTGTTATGTTGTGCTGTGTGTGTTACATTTTGCTATGGTCTGTAATGTTGCTTTATATTGTGCCGTGTTTTGTTTTGGTGTGTTGTATTTTGTGTTGTATGGTGTTGTGTTTTGTTGTGTTGTCTTGTGTTTGTTATATTGCATTATGTTTATGTTGCATTCTATTATGTTTTGCTGTGCTTTGTTATATTGTGTTATCTTATGTTGTATTGTGTTATGTTGTGTTGTTTTACGCTATGCTATGTTATGTTTTGTTTACCTGCAAGAGGGACTTTACAGGTGTGATGAAGTTGCCTAACTAGCTGACCTTGATGATGGATGTCCTGGGTTATCCAGGGAGGCCCAGCCTAATCACAAAAGCCTTGAGAAGCAGAGTTTCCTCCAGGTGGAGTCAGGAAGCCACCATAGAAGGAAAGTCAGATGCACGTGTGAGAGGAACGTGACCCACCATTGCTGGAAGGTGCTCCCTTGAGAGCCTGAGAGGGAGTGGGGGTGGCCATGGGCACTGCACTGGCTCTGGTCAACAGACAGCATGGACGAAGACTTGATCCCAGAGCCAGGAGACCAAAAGTAGGTAACCTCTACTCAGCCCCACCCTTTATCCCACCTACACCACAAGAAAATGCCCACCCAAGTTCTCCTTCACTGGGCCATGTGCCCCAGCTCCCACTTTGTCTGCTGCTTCTTCATGATCTGTGAAATCAGAGAATTTTTCAACTTCTTACTCATATTTTGATTTTAATACCTTTGGCATCTATTCTGCTTTCCTGGAGATTTCTCCCAGGTTCCTCCCAGGAGGTTTCCAACATTCAACATGCATTTCATGGCCTGGTCTGTTTTGCCAAGGGGTCTGGTGCCTTTGGAGCCACCGGACTCAGAGCAAGTCTGGGGTCCAGATCGTAGACTTTCTCAGTGATGCTTCTCCAAAGAAGAGCTTGGAGGGAATCTCCACAAACCAGGCCTGGCTCCCTGACCGAGGGCAAGGCAGTTTGGAGCATTTTTCCATGAGGAGAAGTTTCCACATGAGGAGTAGTTGGCTTTCAAGCTTTCTCTGACTCTGAGGAAGTACCCTCCAGGGGCAGGGATTCCTCCTGCTCTTAGCCATGCCGTCACTGAGGCTCCCCACTTCAGGTAGAAATCGGAACCCAGGAACACATGGCAACCAAGCTCTGCATGCTGGTTGCTGAAAAGTTCATTTGACTTCTCATGGGGCTCCCTCCCTCCCTGTGAGGCAGGCTGCCAGGGGTTGAATCATGTTCCCAAAAGATATTTGAAAACAAATTTATAGATGATAAAATTTAGTCAGAATCTTCCATACAAGGCGTCCTAACCACACAGGTTCATATGGAGTAAAACTTATGCTTGGTATTTCTGGACTGCTGTTAATTTTGCAACTGTATTCCAATTGACCATGGCAATGTTAAGAATGCATCTTTATAAGTGAATGCTAATCGATCAAGGAATGTTACTAATGAAACCATAGATTTAAACTTTTTGTTTTTAGAGATAGGGTCTTGTGCCAAGCGGGAGGGCAGTGGCATGATCATAGCTCAATGCAACCTTGAACTCCTGGGCTCAAGTGATCCTCCCACCTCAGTCTCCAGATAGTTGGAACTACATGTGTCTGCCACCATGCCTGGCTTGGATTTGAACATTCTAAGGAGTCATTTAATAAGGCCTTGTCCTTTGTCTTAAAGAACATAAACAAGTGTTTCTGTCATCCAAATCAGCGAGATGCTATTCATGGTATGAAGTCTCTTATTCCATTGACTAGTGTACTGTAACATGGGACAGTGCAAGTCGTTTCTGTGATTTCCATCAATACAAAATAAGATCTCATTCTGAAAGAAAAAGAAATTGAAGTTCTAACCCCCTATCACCTGTGAATAGGACCTTATTTGGGAATAGGGCCTTTGAAGACATGATCTAGTTAAGAGGAGGTCCCTGGGTGGGGGGCGGCAATCCAATATGACTGGGGCACTTATAAGAAGAGGGAAATTTGGGCGCAGACACACAGGGGAGGAGCAGGTGAAGACGAAGGCAGAGGCTAGAGTGATGGTACCACCTGAGCCACCAGAAACTAGCAGAGGCAGAAAGGCTTTCAAAGAGACCACAGCGCTGTTGGGTTCTTGATTCAGACTTCCAGCTTCTAGAACTGTGAGGAGGAACAGTTCTGCTATTTAAACCACCTGACTTGTGGCACTTTTTGATGGCAGCTCTGGGAAAGTAGGAGAGATGTCCAGCACATCCCACCCCCAGGCCTCACATGCCAGAGGACTGGGCTTGGCCAGGGTGGGGTCCCAGTGGGCACCCCTGCCTTCCAGCCCTCTCCACTCTGGGACCCTGCACATCTTCTCCCGCTGCTGGTCAGTCTGCTTGTGGTTCTGCTATGAGACCCCTCACAGTTTGATTTGATAATGTGAGAATCAATTCTGATTATGGCTAGTGGGACCATTTTAAAACCAGACAGACTCAGCTTGCTGCTTGAAATCTGCCCAGCCCCATCTGAATTGGGAACTCACATGACAACCTGACATCAGTGTTTATTTTGTTTTTCTTTTTGTTTCCCCAAACCAATATAGCTGGATCTTCCAGGTAAAAGGAGCCTCCAAAGGCATCTCCAGCCTTGACATTCCATAGTTTTGCGCCGAGAAATCAGAGGAGACCGGCTCAAAGGGAGAGACTTGCAGAGTTGCCCAAGGCAGGTCTTTTCCAAAGCCTTCGCCATCACTGCAGTAGAGGCCCCTTGAGTTCTCTACGCTTTAAGTAGAGAGGTGGCTAATGACCATGAAGGGCAAAGTGCATTTGCATGTTGGATTATCTCATTTTACTCTTTGACATTCCTTGAGATAGGCACAATTGCTAGCCCAGGTTGCTTTGAAGAAAACAAGACCTCTGCGGGCTTATGTGCCTTCTCCACGGTTTCACAGCTCATCATCAATGGGCGGGATTTGCACACGGGACTCTCACGGTCAACTGCATGTGCAGTCCTCTCTGTGCAATGTACCGCCACCTCCTGCCTCTCACGTTGTGTCTCCCCTCGCACCTCTTGGTTGGCCAGCAGGATGCTCTGAGACCACATCTCCTGCTGCCATCCCTGGGAGGCCGCTTGTTTACCTCCAGCCTGGGTTCTGGAATCTTACCCCTGCAGTCTCTGCTATGATTCTTGCGTGCCAGGACTTGTGGAAGTCACTTCCACAAATGTCCTGAAGCCTAATACCCATGTGGACTGACTCATTAGTTCGGGTTCTGATAGAGGGGCTAGTTGGAGAAGGCAAGCTTAACTTCTCATCCCATCCTGAAATGGAGCTCTGTGAATTAGCAGTTTGTGAGAAAGCAAACAAAACCAGAAGGAAGCACAGAAATTCAGAGTGGGTGGAGGCCAAGCTACTTTTTATAACTCTTGGATGTCAACCGAAAAGGATCCAGCAAGCCACAGAACAGACTTCTCGCCCTCCGGTGTGGCCTGAAAGGTAAGTTGGGTCCACACAGGGAAAGTGGACACCGGACACGGGAGTCTGAGGACTGTGCTGCAAGGTTGTGTGGACAAGCCCCGTCCTTCCCTGAGCTCTTCCTGCAACTCGATTGTGTACTTCTTCTCTTTCCTTCTCTCAACCTTTATTCTTAAAAAGCTAATGACATAAAATCAACCACACTAGAGTGTGTGGCGGTGTAACAAGTCCAGCGGAAAGAACACTTGGTTCCCTTCTCCATTCAATCCAAGGTGGCCACATCCCTCTGTGTCACCACAGTATTCAGTGGGCAACATTCATTGCTGCACAGGGCATGGTTACTGCCAATACAGGTCTGAACGTCTTACCTCCTTCCCCAGACTCTGAGGGCGGGGGCCGAATCCCACTGTAAACTGAGACTAATAAATACTGGGAACTCTCCATCAGTTTTTTCTTCTGAGTCAGCAAGATGGCACAAAGCAATTACCAGAGTACCCAGCTGTAGAAAGAGCCTCTAATA
>CAUYQG010121173.1:0-31421 GCA_963574415.1 Tarsius wallacei | reverse complement strand
GGGCTTGGTGGCTCAGCCTGTAATCCCGCGCCTTTGGGAGGCTGAGGTGAGTGGATTGCCTGAGCCCGCGGGTTCGAGACCCGCCTGGGCAGGCGAGACCTCATCTCTACAATAAATCAAAAAATTAGCCGGGCATGGTAGCGCACGCCTGTGGTTCCAGCTACTTGGAAGGCTGAGGCGGAAGGATCGCCGGAGCCCAGCAGGTCGAGGCTGCGGTGGCCGGGAGCGGCGACTGCACTCCAGTCTGGGCGACAGAGTGAGACTCCAACTCAAAAAAAAAAAAAAAAAAAAAAAAAGAAAATACATAAGGCAAAGTGAACACACAAAGAACACTTTCAATAGAGAGCTGTAGTACCAGAGAATACAAATAGCTAACACTGATAATCAAGAACGGAAAGAACATTCTACAAAGTAAAATGTTTAAAAACCACAGGAGGGCACACCTCCCAAGGTTAGGCCCCAGACTTGATTTCTTAAATGATACCCCTCCCACGTGGGGTAAGCTGTTTCTGGTTATGTTTCATGATGTCAAAACATGTGTGTGTCTGATGCTGAACAAACATACAGAAAGTATACTGCCCCCAAATAAATTTGGTTATGAGTTTTAATAATGATGAGTTTTTCCAGTTTTGAAGGCTATTCAGAGAACTATTTTTATCTTTATCTGCCAAATATAATGTGTGATAAAAAGGTCAAAGCGTGATTCCAAAGAGGGAGCACCCTATCCACTGATGCTTTCAAAAGCATGTCTTCATTTAATCAAGTGGCGTTGCACTGAGATGAAGAAATTTTCTTGATAATCAGATGCTTTTGTACCTAACAGGAATTTCACTGAAAAGAAACATTTTGGTGCCTGTTTAGAAATAAATCTTTACTTAAGTTTGGCTTGGATCAAAATACACATCAAATGTAAGAGCAATGAAATATGAAGAACTATGTGACAATGTTCAAAAAGAGTAAAAATGATATATGCCAAAAAATAATTATTTTATTTTATTTATTATTATTATTATTTTTTGAGTTGGAGTCTTACTCTGTTGCCCAGGCTGGAGTGCAGTGCCACTCCCAGCCACCGCAATAATTTTATTTTTTGATTATTATTACTTGGGAGGCTACCCTTCTAGGCTAGTTAATATAAAATTTAAAAATGACAAATGACAATTATAAAATATATTTCAGAGAACAAGAGCATTTTCTCCATTTTAAATAATTATTGAGATAAGTACAGAAAAAGAACTGGTTTTCCCCATAGTTGTGTAGATTTTTAAATGTTTGCATATTAAGGAATATAGGTGTAATGCCAGAGGTAGCCATTTTCCCTCCCAAGAATTCCCTAACACTGTGCCAAGATCTGGAAGTGCATCTATCTGGCCATATTGATGTACTGGAGCCCAGCATTGAGGTCTTCTCTTGGCAACTGAACCACAAACAATAAAGGGTTCATGGTTCAGAGAGAAACTTGCACTCATTATTTAGAGCAAGTACAACTATCTCCCAGAATGTACTTCATTACAAACTGTTAATAAAGGTAAAAAAATATATATTAGAAAGGAGATGGTGGCTGGGCTCGGTGGTTCAGCCTGTAATCCCAGTACTTTGGGAGGCTGAGGTGGGTGGATTGCCTGAGCCTGGGGGTTTGAGACCAGTCCAGGCAACTTGGAGAGAACCCCGTCTCTACAATAAATTTAAAAAAAAAAAAAAAGGCGGCGTGGTAGCGCGCGCTTGTAGTAGTTCCGGCTACTTGGAAGACTGAGGCAGAAGGATTGCAGGAGCCCAGCAGGTTGAGCCTGCAGTGGCCCTGAGCGTGCCACTGCAATTCAGCCTGGGCGACAGATTGAGACTACAACTCAAAAAAAAAAAAAAAAAAGAAAGGAGATGGTACTTCCTGTATGGCATAACACAAAGCACATAATACCTTCCAGTGCTATCACAAAGCTTCAATAGTAGAATAGTAATATATACAAGTGATTCAGCCCAACTTTTCCCAGACTGCTAAAAATCTCTACTAATTAATATTGTTGAATCTGTGTAGAAAGGGATATGTAGAAAGATAGAGAAAGTCTGAATTTATATAATTTATAAACATTAAGGAAAGAGGAACTTTCAAATTCATTCAACAAACTGAGTGCTCTTAAACACTTTCAAGGAGAATTTCTGCTTGAAATTAACAACTAATATTAACTTATAATCAGATATGCGACCTTGTACATGATGTGCTGAAGTTCGTAAAAATAGTTATAAGCTTTTTCATTAATTGACTATATCCTTTATAATCCTTTACTCTCAACCTGGTTAGTAAATCCCTTACACAGATAAACAATGCAGAAGTAAACAATAACTAAGGTCAGATTATCACAATTCCATTATGATGAAACCTAAATTAATAACACAGAGAACAGAGACTAGGAGTCTCTCTGGTGTGCTGAATAATCTATCTGTGGCATCTCATCTAATTCTTAAAACATCTTTATGAATAGGAATTAATATTCCCACTTGAGAGATGAGGAGACTGCAGCTTCTGGGAGATTAATATACCTGTGAGGACTACTTAGCTAAGTGGCAGAACTAGGATTAGGCTCACACCAGAATGCCCCAAACCCAGGCCTCTTTCTGCCATACTCTACTTTCTCTCTAGCTCTTTGTAGACTGTGCCCATACAGTATTTAATGTCAAGAAATCATGCCTTTTAAGAAATCATCTCAGAAACTGCAGAACATTTCTAATGTATATCAGTAAATCTGCTTCATTTAATACCCCACCAAAGATAAAAAATGTCTTTCTAAGATCATAAACTGATCAAGTCATTTACTATCATGACCAACAAAGTCTGCTAAAATGAATGTAGGGACAATGTGGCGGTCTTAGCCCTTGGCAAATATCAGTGCTTGTCACATAACATTGGTCTCGCTTAAGTCAGAGACCATTTATGCAACCTGTAAACAAGAGAGGTGCCCAGATTTCTTTGAAAGAGTAATCTTCTATCCTGTTAATCAATTATTTATATTTTCTACTTCGCCTTCTTCCATAAAGGATTTGGAATGATTTGCTGAGAACAAAGACTAGACCTGAAAATAATAAATGATAGGTTGTGGATGGAGGGAAGGTAATAAATCTACTCCAAAACTTGAGTTAACATAGATTCTTATCTAGTGGAATCTGACAGAATCTTGGATTAATTTACTTTGTTGGGCACAGAAATAGTATAAAACCTGAAAGGCTAAGAAGGTTTAAAATGATAACATGCAAGACAATTGTTGGGCAAATCTTTTCTTCTGAGACACTACAAAGATAAACACTATTGAAAATGAGCCCACATTCCATATTAGCATGGTGGAATTAATTTAAGTTTCACTATAATAAACAACTTGTTTATGGAGTTAGTCTCTGCCTTTCTCTCTAGACTTTATTAAAATGTCAGGCATTGCCATAGTGTATAGTAGGTAACCTAAGGCAATTCTTATCTTTTTAAAAGCAGAAGTCTGGTTACTAAGACACAAGGCTTTATCCAACATTGTTGAGCATAAGAGGTTCTATGTAAATCTATATAAAAATTGGTTCACCTGAATAAAAGTACAAATAAAAAAAATTTTACTAGAATTTTTTTTTGAAACAGATCATGCTTTGTCTTACACAGATATTGAACATAGTTTAATTTTTTTCTTGATGAACCAGGGTCACAAGTATATCAGGTACTTGGCTTGAAATCAGACAGACCTGTGTTTGAAATTTTACCTTTTCTGGTGTTATAAAATGAGAACTCTGTTTGACTCACTGGGCATCATCAAATAAGGTATCAGGAAGTCCTTTGTTTTGTGAACTATAGGAGAAAAAAGAGTGTTTATGAAGTAGTACTTTGTTTTTTCATGTGCAAAACTGAGGTAGGTCCTGAAAAGACCAGAGTTTTCTAAAAAATAAAGTGCCCTAAAGTGTTTAAGGCTGTTACACTTTGCTTTTTAATGGCAGATAAATGTTCCATGTATTATCATTAATATTTCATTACATGATTTCAGTTTTTCACCTTTCAATGTGTGTTTTAAATTATGTTTTTTGAATTACTAAAAATACTCTTAGTGTAGCTTGATATCAAGGTTTTTACTTGAGAATGCAAAATTATGATTTCAGTCAATGGGTGGAGGAATATTTGAATTTACATAAATAATTTTACACTCCCTTGGATTTCATCTATTGCCTAAAATAAGGAAGAAGAATCTGGATTTTAAAAATACTATTATTTTATAGTTAATGAATACCATTTTGATTATTTAAATGGAGAAAAATAATGTTTCTTGGACTCAGGTAATGATTTTCTTTTTTTAAAGTACATCTCCCTTAACATCAGTGAATATCTCAACCTCAGGAGTTTTTGAACACAGATTAATCAGAAGATTCAGACCATTGTTTAATGTGAAATGTATTAAAGATATATGCCTTTGTTCTACTGAGAGCATAAAAATATATTTAGACAAGGTGTTTAGGACAGGAAGAATGGTTTCAAGGAAGAGAGGCCATAATCTCTTCTTTATTTAAGCTTTTTGTAAAATGGCACATAAAAAAAGACTTGGTTCGTTTGCAAGAGGTTGTAAAACAGTTCAATGTCTACATCTTGTATTTGTAGCAGTTCTGCTTATATCATAAAAGCCCATTTTTGCTGTTTCTAATTATTTCTTGAATAAGCTGTCAAAAATATTTAGGTTTATCAACCTAAAGAATGTTTGTCTGGTCTCAGAGAGTACAGGGAACAGGAGTATGTGAATAGGAGTATGGAATTCATTTTCTTATCAAATGTAGAAACATTATGCCCAGAGTATATCCTGACAAGTATATATTAGGCATTATAAGCAAGGTTTTAGGACCTCCTGGTCGTTTGGAGAAAGACAGTCCTTTTATTGTGCTGGCAAACATGCTTTTGGTTTCTTGCCATTAAAGCTAAGTGCCAGTGAAAGTTTGAGCAGAGTTGAAATAGCTTTATACAACATACTCTTTAAGAGAATAATATATACCTGTAAGACTGATTTTTATTACCTAAGAAGATGAAAAATTATATGTTTCTTCATCATATGAGGTAAATGTGCATAATTATCTCCTCCTGGTCAGATATAAATTTTTCTATCTACTTTAAACATTCCATATATTTCTTGCCTAGTGAGCCAATTCTACCATTTGTAAGGAGGAAAAAAGCCCAGAAGACCCCTACTAATTTCTTTTAAATTGAATGGTAGTTTCAAGGAGAAGTTTTCATTTAATTTATATGATCAGATTGTGTTAAGTAGAACCAGACTACGGGGTTAAACATTTCCATATGTTATAAAGGCCCAGAACTTTTCCTGAAAGGAGACATCATTCTGAACTCAGACATTACCTGCTGTTTCCAGAAACGGCTACAACTTCTCCCAGTTTTTACCTCCTCCCCAGCTCTGTGTGTCACATGTAAGCACATGGAGGAGACACTGCGCCCTGGCACTTCCGGTTGCCTGGGAGGACTCTACCTCTGCCAAATCTCTGGACCTCCAACAGCTACTAGATTTTATTCCTAGTTGCTGACACTTGCCTTCCTCCTCTGTGTATATAATGAAGAATTAGGTAATGCAGAAGAGGACGGCAGAGCTGGCAAAATTCTGAAATCTGGTTCCTGGCCTAGAGCCACCTTGAGACCGGGGGGGGGAGGGTGGGGTCTATAAATGCTTTATAACTCACCCCTTGTCGACATAACACATTGGTGACTATAATCAACCCCTCTTCATTTTATGCTCCAGAAACTTGTGAGACCTAATTTCAAATCCAAAGAATCCAAAGTGATGATAACAAAAAACAATAATTGATATCTGAACAAAGGTTAGTATTTGACAAGGGATAAAGATTGGTATACCTTCCCTTCCTCGGGGCTTTGTTGATATGAATTGTGAACGTCGTCTTCTCTTACTAATTTTCCAGGCCAGGAAGTCAGTCCTTTGATTTGGCCCCAGACCAAGTCGCCAACATTGAACGTCCTTGGTCTATAATGTATCAACTCATTTGAAGAGGGAGAGTCTGGATTCCTTAGGTCATCTTCACTACTAATGCTTTTAGCGTCCGAAGGGCTAGGCACACACCCATTAATGCTTTTGGCATTAAAGTCTCCATTGTAATGGATGTAGTCTTTGACCAGAGAACTTTCCAAACTATTTGAGGAACTTGGAGACTGCTCCTCTAGGACCAGGTCTTGCTTTGCAGTGCTTAGCAGCTCTCCAAATCCCCGACTCTGTCGAGATCTATTTCCATTAATGTGTGCACATCTTTCCACAGTGTTCTCTAGTCTCTCCTTAAAACTCATCATAGTTCTTTTGTAGTTATTATACCTGAAATTTTCCTCCAGAATTTTATCCCCTTGACAGTTTCTTGGTGGTAACAGTATTGGGTGCTGTTCTCCAGGTAGAAATGGCAGTGTAGAGATATTGTTGGACCTTTCATGACAAGGGCTACTGTGGATATGGCCTGGATGATCTAAAAATTCCTCATATTTCCACCTGTTTCGCTCCCCTCTGGGGCTTTGCTCCCCATCCCACTGTTTTTTGGATGTGTGGCAACTTGCTGACTTGAAATATTCAAACCCTTCTGCTTCATTCACATTCTTTCCATGGTCTAGATTCTTGGGTAGCCGAGCCCCTCTTGCATTCCTCAGCCTACCATCGTGATCAACACCTCCCATGTTTCGTCCATGAATGACCGCACTGACAGCACTGGAGAGATTTAATGGGTCACCAATTGAAGCAGTGAAGGCACTCATGGCACTCAGAGCCGGAATGGGGCTGATCTGAGTTGTACTGTTGACTGCAGTGGTGATGACAACCTGCATTCCTTTGCTGGCTGCATCAACAACTGCTTTGTAAATGGCATCTATGGAAGCATCACCTTGGCCACCCACAATGAGGCCATCCTTCACCTGTTGACCAAGAGATGGGTCAATCCTCGGTTGCAACTCACAAGGTGTATCTTGGAAAGGTGGAAGTGTAGTGTTCGGATTCTCAGGAAGTACTGTGAGCCCAGGCTGAGTGCTTATTCTTTTGTTTAGGAGAGCTGCATCTTCCTGCATTCTCACCTTAAAGAAATGGACAGGAAGCAATGAGAGAAAGGGAAATGATTTTAAAGGCCTCAAAGAGGAAAGACCATAATTTTAAGATTTACCAAAAGACAAACAGATATAATAAGGAAGGAAATATAAAGAACAAGACTCAAAATGAAATAAAAGGGCATTCTGTAAAGGAAAGCTATGTCTTGATTATATTTGGGTACTTTTTTTGGTTAAAATAATTCAAGAAACTTAAAAAAATCATTGCTAAACATTCTCTAGAGAAATTAAGCTTGAGGTAGTGGAACACAAAATGTTCTCAGGTGATGATTTTATTTACTTAGTGTCATTACAGGTCTTTGCAACCTAGGATTCAGAGAGTCAATTCACAGAAGATCAAATCAGCACTGTTCAAATTACAAAGGGAAGCAGATTCTGAAAATGATTTCTATTCACTGATGTTTCTACTTAACTAAGTGAAATATAATATAAAATGAAACAAAATACATAAATTCCTTTCTTAACAATAATATGACACCATATTTTTGAAGCCTTCAGATAGGGTAGTAACATCTGCTCCTCTACTTTCTTGGGCCACTGTCTGAAGGACATCCCATGCTGCCAGTAGTGACAATGACTCTCTATAGAAGCAGTTCTCAGTTGGGAAGAGGTGAAGGGAGGGAATACCTACCAGGAGAGCAAATCAGAATTTCAGCAGTTTAAAAAATGCCCCAGGTTATTCTAATTTCACCAAGCCACCTCCCACCCTCTGAGAATTATTACTCTAGACCCTTGATACTTTAGAATTCCCCCTAATAATCACTCCCTTTTTGTCTTTGCATCATTCCCTACTAAACCAGAACCTCCGATCCATCAGCATATCAACCTCCTTCTTGCTATTATCTCTTTGCCTACACCTACCAGACAAAATCCCAGTCTTGGATCAATCTAGCTGCCTGCCTTATCTATATCTACAGTGAGTATACTGAGTATCTGACTATGGAAATTTATGGCTTCCAACCTCAACTGAGGGCTTATTGTTGCCCATCAGTCC
This sequence comes from Tarsius wallacei, assembly GCA_963574415.1. Taxonomy (NCBI): domain Eukaryota; kingdom Metazoa; phylum Chordata; class Mammalia; order Primates; family Tarsiidae; genus Tarsius; species Tarsius wallacei. The sequence continues at coordinate 23,322 of CAUYQG010121173.1, read as the reverse complement.
TGTGTTCTTCCAGTTAGCTATCAATCTCGTCCTCCACAACTATTCCTCTTCATTTACTTCTTCAAGCTGGCAGCTATACCACCTCCACACTATTCTCAGTAGATGACCTTACTTAACAGAGAAAATGGAGCACATCAGGCAAAAATTCTCACTAATTTCTTATGCTCTGATAGTCCCTGCCCCCTGGCAGCACAAACTGCAACTATACCTTCCTAAATTCTGTCCCGCTTTCCGGTGTAGGAGGGGCCCCTTCTGCTCTCTGAGGGTATGCCTGGATTCATGCTCTGGACTCCCTTCTCAGGATCTTGCCTCATTTATTATCCTGTCTCTTCTATATGCTCAGTCTCTTCCACTTTTTGGGGGCGTCTTTCCTTTAGGAAAGGGAAATCATATTAAGTGCATGGCCTCCGTATTCTAAAAGTTTGCATTCAATGGTTCCTCAGGGTATTGCCCTATTTCTCTTATGTTCTTCAGAGTTTTTAAAAATAAATTTCATTGTGTGTATTTGAGGTTAACAACATGATGTTATGGGACACATATATAAGATGGTTACTATAGTGAAGCAAATAACATATCTATCATCTCACATAGCTGAGAGGGAGAGACAGAGAGCACGCTAAAATTTACTTATTCCATCTATACTCTTTAAATTTCTAACCTATTCACTGTTTCAATCACTGCAGTCTGACTCCTGCTCCCACCACTCCACCAAACTGCTCTCCACCAAGTCACTGATCCTAATTGCTAAATTTAATGGATTCTCTTCAGGCTTTATGTTGCTCTCTCAGTAATATGGTTGAGCACTTCCTCTTTCGTTTTTAAATTACATATGATATATACACATATGTAAAATGACGGTCAAAAAAGATAAAAAGTTTTCTACTCCCTACCCCTACCCACACTTTTCCACTCTAATCCCACTTCCCTTCTTAGAAGTAACCAGTGCTGGAGTGCATCCTTGCAGACACTTTTTAATACATGAAAGTGCATAGGTGTACATGTAGTTCCCCTTTTCCCTTCTTTCCTTCTCTCCCCACGTTTCTTTCTTTCAACTTGTGCCATAGTACTGTTCTGTAATACTATAGCAGTGGAATCTTGTAGTCTTAAAGCTCTTTCCACATAGGTTTATGTAAGTCTACCTAATCTTTTAAACTACTGGGTACCATAACATATTTAATTATTTCTCTACTGACAGATACTTAAGTGGTTCATAATTTTTGACATCACGAATCATGTTGCAATGAGCATTTTGATACATGCTCTTGTGCTCACATTTGAAGCCAAGCTTCTGGGACAAAGGATATGTGTATACCCAAGGATGCAATATATGATCAAATTACCCTCCAAAAGGACTGTAACAACATACAATCACACCAACAATAATCTGAAAGAATCCATTTTATGGCACCCTTGTCAGCAATGGATACCATCAATCTGATGCACACATTGGTGTTATAATTTGGGTAACTCTGACTATTATTTTCATACGTTCATTAATAATTTAGCTTTCAACCTCTGTAATGTATTTGTTCATATCTATTGCTCATTTTCTAACAAATTAGCCTTTTCCTGATTTGTAGAAGTTCCTTTTATATTATAGGTGTTAACTATTTGGTATGTATTGCACAAATATTTTCTGCCAAGTTGCTACTTGTCTTTGTTTAGGATATCCTTGACCATACAGAGATTTAAACTTTTTAATGTATTCAATTTTGTTACTCTTCTTTTTGACTTCCTTGGTTTTGTGTCATGCTTAAAGAGCCTTCTCTACCCCAAGATTATTAACAAAATAACTTCTGTATTTTCTTCTTATATTTATTTCGTATTACTCTTTCCATCTAGCTCCTTGATCTAGTAGGAATTTATCTACTTTGTAGAACTAAAGGAAGACCCTGTGGCCAAAGCAGGGTGAGAGCCATGAGACTTGACACTGGGGGTGGGAGGGAAGATGGGCAGGCATGTGAACTATGTGGGTCTTAATCATGAGAGCAATGAGAACCGACAAAACGGTGTAGGAGGGTCACATTATCAGTTTTTACTAACAGCTCCAAAAGACGACTGAGAAGCTTCAGACAAAAGTAAAAAACCTTCACATAAAAGCCTGGAATGCTTAACAATAATCATGATTGAGAAATAACAGTAAAAGAGCAAATAACCTACTTTTTTTCAGCCCTGTCCCCAGATTAAGTGTTTAAACAAACCTTGAAAAGTGACCCGGGGAAGGACAGTACCTGGAAGTTCTGAAACAGACAAGCCATGGGGTTATTGTTAGCTGGGCAAGGAATTGTGGACTGTCCTTGGAATGCCTGGAGATTCTGGTACCCCTGGAGAAGCTGTTGTTGCTGATTTGGAGGAAACATCTGATTGTTGTTTAACAGCGACTGTAGATGAGTCAGTTGATGGTTATTCAAAGTATTGTTTATTGATGACATATCACCTACAGTTTGAAAAACATAAAATATAAGTCAATGTGATTCTTCAGAGATCCTACACCTCTCTGTACCTGAGAATTCCTGAAACAAAAACTAAAAGCTAGACTTACTTGGGTAATTCTTTTCTTTTTTTCTCCTCAAATTCTTACTAAGTGGTAAGGAAAGAGTAGATTTATTATTTAGTTTTATCTTATATAATTAGTTTTTAAAATTTTATATTATGGAATGACTACTTAGTCTTTGCTCTATTCATTAATTGATCCTTATACATTGAGCTTCAGTGTTACATAATTCCTTGAAACTATTTTTATTAGAGTACCTAAAAGTAAAGGTTGAAATTAGTCCTAAAATGTTTTAGCAATTGTAAGTATTTGACAAGATGATTAAAATAAGTGGGCCTGATCAGACCATGCTTACAAAATTTAGTTCTCAAACCACAATCATCAATAAATACTACCAAATAAAATGATTGATTTAGTTTAGAAATATGCATTTTGTTTTGTAGTAAAAGGTTGGTCACTTAAAATTAAAAATGTAAAGAAAGCTAACAACACAAAATAATTCATTATTGTGAACAATACAAATAAATATATAATCAGTAGGATTAATAACAAATTTATATTCAAAATTTAAAATTGTTTTGAAATTATTCTGATACCTTGAGGACAATGCCATAGAAATTGTCCCATAACTTGAAATATACAAATGTGTAGTGCTTTGTAGGTTATTTAACTACCATGATTTCAATGTCAAATAGAATGAATTATGCTATATTATAACTGTCCATAAGATCTAAAAACATAAATAATACAAAATTATTTTTATATATGGAAGATGCCCTTGACAGCATGGACATTTGACTGTTTCTAGACTTTATGCACAGCATTCCTTTAAGTATAGTTACCTGCATTCATCAGTTAAATATACATATCGTTATTTTCTAACTATTTTGTGATAGGGTAACCTACATGAAGGACTTTTTTTAAGCCACAAAGGTCTAAAAATTAATACTGTCTTAGGACATGTAGCAGCAGCTAGAGGGGCTGTCTGTCTCCTTGAACTTGGGCAACCTTCAGCTTTGAGTATTTTTATGTTTCTTGTTTTGCTGGACAAGCATTTAGTTTTGTTTATTTAGCGTTCACCTGGAAAACACTTCCTCAAACTGTTTCCATCCACAGCGCAACTGCTCATACTAACCCTGTGATGCCACACCAACTAAAATTCAAATAAAAGTTATTTTTAAGATGTACCTGCGCCTTATTATTTGAAAAATAAAGACTCTACTTGGTTTAAGGGATGATGGGTAGGTTAGGTTTAGGTGGCATCAGAATTAGAAGAGAAAGTAGGTTAAAATGACATTTAGTATTGCTAGAATAGGGGAAAAGGAAAAAGTCATTCTCATGTTTGTATAACTATGGTTGTTTTGTGGGTGTTGATATATTTAGTTCCTTAAGCAAGCTGTGAATAACAAAAACATTTTTAAAAATAGTGTGACAAAATGGAGTTTTTAAAAAGGACAAAATAGAATTAGAAAAACGTTTCTTTTGTAAAAATCTGTGAAAAAATTTAACTTACCAAGCAGACCTGTCCCCAGTAGAGGGTTAAGTAGCTGTGGCACCACAGAGTTACTGTTGAGTTTAGCTGGACCAGGTGTATTCCCAGCATTATTAGATATATTCAGCAATGTTTCTGCCATTGACACCACTGCTGTCCCACCAAGTGTTGAGACAGTCAGTGCTGCCACTGCTGATGATGTAGTGGTTGTGGTAGTGGTTGCCTGGGAGGAGGTTGCTATGGAAACCTCTGGATGATTAGCGGTGTTGGCCGATGTCGAGTTCAGGACACCTCCCAACAGCTGGGGATTCAAGGCCATTAATCCTGAGGCCCCAGTGACAGCTGGGAGGAACAGGGGGTTAAAAGTAGTGTCACTGCCTGCAAAGCTTGGTAAAGGGTTCCCCAGGGGGTTGCTTAAAAGGGTCTCAGCTCGGTTGTTGTCTGACTGATTGCTTGGCAAATGGTCTGGTGGGGCTGTCATCTGTGCTAATGACGGTAAAGGGGTATTTTGCTGTTGCAAAAGATCTGAGATGGTCAGATTGAAAGATGGCGGGGGAAGCATGGCAGCTGCTTGGGCTTGGTTCTGAAGCAGGGCTGCTAAGAGCTGAAAGTGAACAGGCTGTAATACCTGCCCATCCATGTCACTGGAGAGAAAAGCTAAAGCAGCGTTTACATTTGGGTTGAGAAAACCTAAAGGGTGGAGGTTGATCTCAGACTTGCCTTCTCCTGCTGAAGGCTGGAGGATATTTAATAGATTCTGGTTTAGGAGATGCTGTTGATTCACTGGCAAAGAGATAGGTAGAGAACTGAGGAGGCTGGGGTTCAAGGGGTGTGGAAGATGGTTGTTTGAAGTGCTGTTGGATGGAAAATGAAGTGCGTGCTCCTGGCCAACAAAAGGAAAATCACTCCCAATGGGCAGCTGACTCTGCAGTGGGTTTCCAGCTGCGGTGGTGACTATGACGCCATCTTGAAGAACAGATGTTGTCTTTGTAATGGCAGGGTGGTTGGTGCCAGCTATGGCTATGGAGGATGATGGTCCTGAACCACCTAAAATGAAAAAAGAAAAAAAACAACCAAAAAACTCAGTTGTCAATCATGGATATTAAGTGAGACTAGCCATAAAAATGCATTAAGATACATTTCAATTTGTTGCATGAAACTTTCATGGATTATAGCTAGATTGATTGTAATCAGAGATGATTTGGCTTCTGTTAAAGGACTTAAGTTTAAATTTATACTTTGCAACTTACTTTGAAAATAAACATATTGAACAAGTTTGGCATATTAAGAAGAAAAAGCTGTTGTTAACCTTTAAATAACCTGTTTTCCACAGCTGGACAAGGTGAAGATGGAAGAATTTTTGTGTAGCTCATTTAAATGGGTAGATAAAAGTTAACAGTTTCATTTTTCAAAATATTTTTTACTAAAAAAAGATTTTAGTCTTTATTTATAAAACTAGTATTTGCTTTCAGCTAAAAAAAAAAAAACCCCACAAAACTAGAAGGCACATAAAAGTATAGCACAGAAATAAAAAGTACCTGTGGCGATAACAACTATTAATATTTTAGTGCATAGCTTTCTTGGCTTTCCCCCCTGCATGTATATACATATATAATATATATGTGTATACATATTTATATATAATATATACATCTAAACAAAAATAAGATTATGCTATAATGCTATTTTATAACTTTTTCATGTATTAGTATATTGTGAATATCTTTTCATGTTCACTTACAAATGGCTAAATAATCATTTTACCAGCAACATGTGTGTATATACTATAACTTAATCAATCACAGTCATGAATATTTTGATTATTTCTAATCTCTTACTAGACTAAGAAACACTATGATAAACATTCTTATTAATGTATCTTTGCCAGTTTTCCCAATTGCTTTCTAAGAATAAATTCTTTAAAGTAAAATTCCAGAGATAAAAGATTTCCATATTTTAAGAGCTTTGAATACATATTGTTAAACCACCCTCCAGTGAAGTTGATCAAATATACATTCAATTTACATTTCTATAAACAGTGGATGACAGTACTCATTTCTCTTACCAATACTTTATCATTTTAAACAATGAATAAAAATAATTACAAATCTTAGTCATTCTGATTGTATCAAAAGATTTTGTACTTATGACTCCTTAAATCAAACTAGTTTTCACCCAAATAGTATTCTTATTCTTAAAAGTCTTATACTAGAGACAAAATTCAGGAGATATATTATTTGAAAATATAAAATTTCACTTATTTACAATTGAATCTGTGGTTCTCAACCCAAGCTGCACAACAGAATTATCTGGAGAAATTAAAAAAACAAAAAACAAACTAATACCTGGACCCTAACCCAGACCAGGTGAAAATGCATCGCTTGGGGATACAGTCTGGGCAGTAGCATCCTTTGAAATTACCCCTTGTAATCATATGCACAAGGGGTAGCATAGAGAGGGTAAGAATCACATCTATTGAAAAGAAATCATAATCACATTTTTGTAAAATGTCTTCCCCTGATAAGATGCATTATTTTATGTACCACATTCAGTTGACAAATATTTTATTAGAAGTATATGCATTTAATTTAAAAAATATTAAATATGTATATAATATAATGGACAATACCAGTGTCACTGAAAATCTAAAATAATTCAAATATTGTACCATTATAACCAGCTTTACATTTGACCTGTTACCATTGAGGTCTTGTCTAAATACACAGAAATGTTTCCATAGTTGTAATAGTAGTACCAATATAATTTCATAGTCCTTGTTTTCACCTTAATAGAATAACATAGTAAATTTTCCTTTTTGATATATAGACTTTGTATTTATATATATAAATATTAACTCTGTGCTATATGTATTGACCATAGTTATTGAACCCTTCTATAAAGTTTGGCTTTTATATTTTGATTTTTCATCATCATCATATATGATACAGGGATGAATATCTTTCTGTTTATGATACTTTGCAACCTTTGAATTTTTCCCTTATAAAACATTTCATCACTGGCATGATTGTCGTAAGACTCAAAAATAGGTGAGTGAAAGGTTTGAAATGTGTAAAAGTTTATGCAAATAAAAGAAGTTATCATTATTCTTGACATTAGTAGTCATAGTAGTGGTGCTGTGGTAACAACAGAAAGTATAAAATAGCACATCCAACACATTTACAGAATGTCTCTACAGCAAGGATATGAAATTTTTCTCAACTGTCATGGTCTGCCTTTTTTGAAAAAAAAAAGAAAAAGCTTTCAGTGCTTCATTAAAAGAATGTGATTTTAAAAGCCTCTCTTTGAAAATATATAAATATTTATAAAATATTATCATGAAATAATGATTATGTTCACAAAGCATAGAGTAAGAAGACATACAAATACTGAAGTAGGCCCATGGCATACAATTCTTTAAATATTAATTCAGATTTGTTACAAAACAATCAATACCCTAAACATTTTATTGCTTCTTAAATCTTGCTGCTATTTCCATAAATAGGTACTGAAATCCATTTGGAAAATATCTTTCTAAATGGTTCTGATAAATCTTTAAAAAATCTTTTAAAGATTTTTTAAAGTCTTATATGCTAGTAATCACTACCTGTGGAACTATCTGTGGCAATTTTTCTTATCTGCTATAATAATAACTTATTTAAATGTAGAGATCACCATTGCTTTAACCATAGGCAGAGCACATTTTCAAAATACTCTAGTGTGTACATGGCAAAGCTTTGTAGATGAAGGTTTTCCTTAGAGGTTATTATTATTATCTTTACAACGGAGAAGTATCCACATTGAAAGCAGCCATTTTGGGATAACATTATTTTAAAAGCTCTCCATCTAAATATTCTTGAAGAAATATAAGAAAGTATAGTTACTCTGGGTGTATCTTTGTCTTTCCAACAAGAAAGTGGTGAATAACACAAACTTTTTAAAGGTATTATGTGCATCAGGGTGTATTTTTAAAGTTTTTTCTAATTTTCAACAAGTCAATTAAAAAACCAAGTACATTCTGCTGGACAATAGCTAGAAATGATTGTACAAGTGAAAAAAAGCTTTGTCCTTTCCTGAAGGAACTCAGAATTTAGGCAAAGTAATAAGCACAGAAATCTCCCTGTCTTTATTTTTCGTCTCTCAAATACTTATTTATTAAGAGCTTATTACAAACCAGGAACATTTAAATTTCTTTTCATATATTAGTTAGTATAACTATATGCAATATGCTAAGAGCAACAGGTATATAACAAGGAGACAATTATAAAACTGAAAGTGTCAGAGAAAACCAGGCGAGCAGAAACATTTGATCTGGGATGTGAAATATGAAAAGGAGATGAAAAAGGACTTTTAAATGGAAGCAAAGTAATTAAAAAAGACAAAGGGATAATATGGTGGATGGGAGTTAATGAAGAATACTGTATCTCCCCAAAACAAAGAAATATGACAGAAAATAATGCGTGTTGTTATCCCACGCTCCTAGCTCCTCTCACCCATGGCCAAACCTACTGCCTTGGACAAGCAGTGAAGACATTTGAAACCATCTTTCTAAATCATTAAAGGCAAGAACCATTTCTTATTTCCCTCTGTATTCCAAGACCTAACACAGTCTCTGACACATGATTGACATTCAAAAAATGATTGTTGGTTGGATGAATCTCTTTAAAAGACTGTAAAACTTGCATTCAACTTCTAGAAGTCAGACTTTTTATGCTATGAGTGGGTGTATATGTGGAGAAAGGAAGAGCATATCACCCATTTGTGGAGAAACTGAAAACTAACTCTCCACTGAATTGGTCTGATGCCAGGAGATAAGGAACACTAGAAGGGAGATGGCTGGAAGATGACAAGTTAGAAGGCTTCCAAATATTCCAAGAAATTTAAATTACCTTATAGGAGAAGAGGTCCACCCTAAAGTACTTTGAGTTTTTAAAGTCACTCGTTAATGCTTGTGGTCATTCAAAAAGGACGCTGAACTTGTATGCATTTTTACAGCTGGAGAAAAATGTAGAGATTGCTCATTTCTGAACCACTTAATCTTGAATAGGCATTCTCTGGTGAACATATTTCATAGCTCTGCGTAAAAGCCTTATGGTTTGTTGAAGCATGTGGGGAAAAATGTTTTGTTAAAGCTGTTTACTTTGTTTTTGCAGCCAAGATATTTTGTGTTTAATGTAACAAAAGGGACAGTTGCTGAGTTTTTAAAAAAGTAAATTATTCACTAGATGTTTAGCAGTTGAATAACCAAAAGGCAGCTAGGAGATTGGAACAAGTTAGTAAGTTGGGGAAGTCCTTTAATTAGAAAAAAATGGTTATTTCACACCAGTCAGCAGCACCATGAATGAGCATTATTTGCTTTTCTCACTGTCTCTGTTGCTTTTAAAGAGCAGAAGACAAGACTGGATAGCCACTCAAACAAACTTAGCTAGTGTAAGATACCCAGAGACATATGCCTAGAGACCCAGAGATACATGCCTAGATATCCAGAGATTGAGACAGTCTAGTCCAATGAGGAAACGACAGTGGTAGCTTACCCAGTGGGGTAGATTTCTGGCTATAAACAGTACTCTGCACACATTTATAATTTATGATATATATGTGTATGCATTTGTGTGTGTACATAGAAATAGCATCAGTAAATTTCAAGGCTATTTTCCTAATATTAAGTTAATTATTGAGATGTTTTATCTGTTTCAAAGACTGCTTTTCAAAACAAAGGTAATGTCTACTCTTTTAGATTTATTTCTCTTCTTCCTGGTCACCAAAAGTCATTGTTTATATTGTGCTAAACTCTTATATGGCTGTCTGTTAAATATTAATATTGCTATACATGTCTGTGTATGCATTTGTACATTTAGGGCAAAAAGCTCACACCAATGAGACCAAGATAGATTTTTTAAAAAAATGTCATTATACCAGTTTGATCTATATCTCCAATTTTTAATAAACACTACTTCATGCTAAGAAATTTTTTCTAAATTGATAATTTAGAATACTAATTTTTACCCATAAAATTCAAGAAACTGAAAAGTGAGTCATATAGAGTGTATTCTTTCACCATTTGACCTTTATCATTTGCTTTGGTAAGTGTACTTTCATTGCAAATAGGGTCAATGGTAATCCTTAATAAAAATGAATACTTCCAGAAATAAAACAGCATGGCCTAGTGAGTCTACTAAGTACAACTCACTTTTTAATCTCATTGAAATAGTGAAATTTTTTCCTCTATATATTAAAGGACTGATTTTTAACGATAACAACATTAATAAATAGAAAGATAACTTTTATGAGACAACTAGATCTTCCACCGAGACTTTATTTTCTCAAGCCTTAGTAACAAGCATAGTAATGTGCATTTAAAAAAATATATCAAATCTCTATCTTTGTGCTGTGGATTTTGATGTAAAGTGTTAAAATTCCTTTATCAGCAACAGAAAGGAAGCCCTAGGGAACTAGTGGCTATTTTGTTCTCCACGAGGGAGGGAGGAGCCCCAAACCAAAGCACTTGGGAGAAGGTAAAGATGGAGAAAGGAGCTGTGGCTGTATCTGAGGAAACGCTCTCCACACTCCATAGGGCCAAGCGGGATTCAGCTTGAATCTTAGAATATGATGTCTGCTCAGTTGTGACTGTATCAAAGAGGTCAGCTTATTCAATCTTGTGGTGGCAATGGAATCAGAAAAAGAGACTTTTTCTTTTCTTCTTTTTTTGTTGTTGCTATAAGCATGTTCTGTTTCCTTTCTTAACATAGAATTACTCTGAAAACTGCTGGCATTAATTATAAGATGCTTGAGATTTTTCAGTTTACTCAAGTAACAGTGTTTTTTTTAAAAAAATTAAACAAATGCTTCCCTTATCACATTGAAAGTGTTTATTGTGAGGAAACAAATGTTGAGAAAAGAGTATAAGCCTCTTCCTTGGTAGGATTTCTGTTTTCTGAATATACACTAGAGTGCATAACATTTAAAATACTTCATCAGTATTCTAATGGGAAGTTTTATCTCATTTTATTTAATGAGCAGAGCAAGCTCAGTTTCTAGATTATTAATACAGTTAACTCTGTATCCTTGTATTGTACCATTTTATCTGCAGTGCTAAAACAGTGCCTAGCACATCCTAGGTGCTCAATAAATATTTGCTGAATTAATTACCTCATGAATATTCTAAAACAGTACTGAGACCTATTAGTGGGCTACAAAATCAATTTAGTATGCCCCAACCAGTATTTTTTGATAAATGAAACAGAGTAAAAAAGAAAATACAGAGAACATGGCATAGCTAGGGTATTTATTATTTTGTGGAAGCTTTTTCTGTTAGCTTGTATATGAGTGCTGGGTCATGATCTGTTAGGGGGTGATAAAGTCATTTCAGTGGGTCATGACTGTTATTTTAGAAAACTGGAAATGGATTAAAATAGAATGAAATTGAAATATCAGAGGGCATCACATATAATAAGTATTTTTTTCATAAAATTTTAATTTGTTATGCATTAAAAATATATGTCTAGTAAATTGTAATGCAAGCCGATTTCTGACTGCGGGAAGAGTAAAAAAAAAAAAAAGTTGAAAAACTGTTTTAGAATCAGGCCTCCGAGTTGCCCAACTGTGTGGGCGATGGTCTATAGAGCTGTGCTCCAGGGAGCATATTTATCAGACTATGATGTGAAAGGGGTCCCTGTGGAGTTGTGCAGAACAGGAGCTTTGCTCTAGCATATCTGTGATGAATACTCTCTTATACCTCTGCCCATGGGTCTTGGATAAATACTCCAGAATTCCCTGGACTATTCCAACCTCAGGAATATCTCAGCAACTCCTTCAGACTTCTGTTGTTTAGTTCCACTTTTGATCTGTAAAAAGGTGAATTGTTACTTTGAATTTGCAAGAGGTATAATGCTTAGAAAGTAATTTTTACTGTACTCTTTGCTTGACTGGCGTTAATGCTTGATATAATAAGTTCCTAAAAGGTAAAAACTTTGTGATTTGAATTATTTAGTACTGCATGCATGTGAAAATGAAATCCATTTTGATGACATCATAAGAATATCTTTTAGCATTATTTTTTGAGTCAAAGTTTGTAGAGTTAACCTTACTCCCTGGAATCTTGGTACTTTTTGCAACTGCTTAAATGCTTTTGGACCACTTAATTTTAGTAAGTAATAGTTTAGCTATCTTCTAGAGAACTGAAGGATTTCTAGTGGTTTCATAAATGAGCTTAATGTATTGCAATAGAATAACATCCTCCCAATTTGCACACTGGGACAATTTATTTTTTGAAAGGTACAAAGTAGATCATTGAATCAGCAAACATATCACACCACTCTGCGTTCTTTTATCACCTTTGATTACACACACTCAATGTCTAAAGTCAAACACATTTTAACTCCTTTTTTTGTACACAAGAAAACGTTAAACCTGGAATATGTAAACAAAATAAGTGGTATAACCCTGATATTATGAGGTCTTCTTAAGCAGCAAGACATCGTCTGTAGTAAAAACATCTTACAGCAAAGAAGAAATGGCTCATCTTGCAAAAAATTTACTGAAAGAATAGACATAGATATTTAACACACAATCCAGGATTTAATATAGCTATGCTGTTTGGTTAAAAGAACAAGAGCAGAGGGCAACTTTTAACCTGCAAACTTTGTGCATTAGATGGGGAATAAAATCTAGGCATTAAAAAATTTGGGTAGAAATACTTTCAATAGCAACTCTTATTTATTCAGTCACAGTCCTCAAGGAACCTCTGCCTCTTTCAGTCTACATTAGTCTATATAAAACTAGATTATTTCTACACAAACCTCTCATATAGTAAGAGGGTTAATTTATACAGTATAACCCCCCCTTAAGCAACTTCATTGCTTAATCTTTCTGCCCTTGCAGTGTCATCTAGAAAATATAGGGATGACAACTCCCTTTATTTTCTTTACTTGTATGCTCTGAGAATAAATGAATACATAGAACCCCAAAATTCCAAATTCATTACGTTGTAGTCTTTTACCCAAAATGTTCTCTGGTGGTCTCACTATTTCATTGTCTTATACCTACCATATCAATGGCTGTCCTGAGTTTCAATCACATGTATTTTGTGCTGAAAGAAAACTTTTATTTTGCAGAGTCTAAAAACATATATGTAAATACTCATGAACATTTATTTATTTGCAGCTTTATTTATATTCTTGTTATATATATCTTTAAGAGTTAAGGCAAGTGCATGTTTGAATTATCATCTCTTCTGGCAGAAACTCATAACTGCCTCCTCAGAGGACTATGTAGCCATGTGTTTAGGAAAGTTAATAAAAGAATAGGAAAATCATCTTAAAGTGAAAAAATTATGTTGTATTTAATAACTTTATCATATTGGAAGAAGGTTGGGTCATTTACTAGGTATATTATTAGCATAATGTAACTCTTTTTTCCTTTTTGAAAATTGTGAAAAGCCACAGGGCCATGGAAGAGATGAGTTGTTGTGTGGAAACTGACAGGGCTAAATCCTCTGCAGAGGTCTGGGTTACTGGCATATGTGCTTTAATTATCTGGTAAGCAGGTGTGCAGTAGTCAGGGGCCTGAGGAGGAATGGGCCTTTTGAAGTTTGCCAATCAAGGGCACTTGATTTTGAATTCTTCCCTAACCAGAACACCACAGGACATGTGCTGGAACCACTTATATGCTGAAACTTGCCTCTCTTTAAAAATAGAAAGTTGCTTTAAATGTATACAACAGAGGGATTTCCAGAACACACCTGCATTTAGCAGTCTGAGTATTTGAACTGAGAATCAGGAACTTTGGGGTGTGGTTGCCAGATCAACCAGAGATCTGCTTTATAACTTGAGGAGTGTCACCAACTGTCCTCCTACTAAACAGGTTACATGGAAATATTAAACTTTACTTGTAATTGGAATTCAAAAAGCTAACAGAAACCTGTAAACTTTACCAGGTAAAGTATTCAGAAGCTTTAGTGGAAAGACAATTTGAAAATACCAATATAATAGTAAAGCCTTGTATATTCTTACATTTTAGAAATGATTTCTAAGTATTTCATTCTTCATATGTTATCTGATTTTGTTACTATCGTTGCCTCTAATTCCCAGACTTGAGATGTAGTACATTTTAAATGTGTTCCATATAGGCCGAAAAATCAGTATTTGGGTTGTTTTAGATAGAAAACTCTTTTTAAAAGAAATTTTGAAACTAAACTACCAAACAAATTAAACATTTTCAGAGCAAGTTATTCCTCACCTTAATTAATGTCAATGCAATATTTTAAAACTTCTGCTTAGGAGAGTGGAAAAAGGCACTGAGTTGTGTCTAGGCTCGGTTTACCACAGAGTGGAGTTGGGTCATGTTACCTGACGATCTCTTTCACCCTCACCATGCTTGGAATGGAATGACTAGTGTTTGCAGTCATTTCTTTCAAAGGTCTTTTGACATGTCACCCACTAGGAAACCCATTCTAATCTGAGCCAGGTGATATTTCACTAAGAGAAAGGTCACTAAATGTGATTCACAAATAAAAGGCAGTTAAAAAATAACTGACCTTTGTTTAAAAAGTGTATCAAAAGTTTGTAAATGTGGGCCAGGCACGGTTGTTCACACCTATAATCCCAGAACTTTGGGAGGCCAAGGTAGGATTGCTTGAGCCTAGGAGTTCAAGACCAGCTTAGTAATGTAGCGAGACCTTGTCTCTACAAAAATAAAAAAAAAACTAGCTGGGTGTAGTAGTGCATGCCTGTAGTCCCAGCACTAGGGAGGCTCAGGAGTATGTATTGCCTGAGACCAGGAGGTCGAGGCTGCAGTGAGCTGTGATCTACCACTGCACTCCAGTCTGGGCGACAGAGTAAGACTGTTGACTCACTCTGTTGTGGTTTCTAACATGCATTACTATGCTTTAATTCATTATCTATTAAAAGATTTTGAGAGGGAAAACGATATTTTAAAAGATTTTGAGAGGGAAAACGATATTTTTGACCACTAAATGTTTCAGATGAAGAATTTATGCAGTTGGAAAGAAAATGGATTTTAGAATGAGAGGAACTTAATTTCAAATCCCGATTCAGTGATGTGTGATCCTGGACAGTTATTTAAGTCACCTGAGGCTCAGTTTCCCCATCTGTAAAATGGGACAATAATGCCTTATATTTTGGAAAACTGCACAGATTAGAAATATTATAGATAAATCACCTGGCATATAATAGGTACTAAATGATAGCTATAAGAAACTTTTAAAGAATAAAATGTGGTTTTCTTCTAACATCTTTTTGGTATGACAGGAATACCTAGCAATGCTTTAAGAGGGATAGTTGTGACTAACACCTACTATCTCACTCTTAATGTCCAGCCTTAGCATTCAATGATTATTTAATGAATGAATACATGTCAGTGTGAACTAGGTTAGGCAATTACAATAACAGTACATTCAGTTGACATAGTTCACCACATAGCAAAAAGAAATATGGCATTAGAGACCACTTCAATATTTAACTCATCAACCGAGTTACATTAATCAGTAAATCAACCTGTTTTCATAACCAGCTGCACATCAGACCTGTGAACATTAATTAGTATTTAATTTTATTAAGTTTAATATTTTAAAAATTCTTGCTTAGATTTTTATTAAATATACGCTTCCCGTTAACTTCCTGTGACCTTGACTGGTCACATCCATATCATTACTAGACATTTATTCTTGTCCCTTTTGGCTAGTTATATGCTAACACTTTTCTTACATTAATACATTTTTTAACCTGTATACTTTGATACCTCCAGCAGTAGCAGTGCAGGCCAGATGTTTTGAAGAAAAATATGGAACAAGAAAATAAATGACCAAGACTATATGAAATAAGTCTAAACTTGACCATTAGAAAAAACAAGAATATAAATAAGTGTTGATCTTTTCCTTTACAGATGAATTGAAATACATCAGTCAAATACATACACTTTGCACATATGAACTTAGACCTGAAATGAACTAAATTGAGGTAAAGGGTATCAAAATTATATAATACAGTGAGACCAACAATGTCTCATTAAAATAACTGAAGATATGCTCAATAAATATGGTGCATTTTTAAATAGGTATGGACTTTGCGTAACTTTAATCTACTAAATTCATAAGATTAAATTTCAATTTGTATAGAATTATCTAAAAAGTAGTGAGTCAGTGAAAAGTTGGAAGCCCCTTATGGGATAAGTATCCTGCTAAATACATACAAAATAAAGTTTTATGATATTCTTCAAACTAAGAATATCAAGAAGGCACTAATCATTTCAAATATCTCCTATATTCTTTTAACATAGGAGTTCACTAAACAGTTCTTCATTAAATACTTACATCACAACATAACACATGACACAAGGTGTGAAGGATGGCAGGTGTAAGTGGCAACACCAGGAAGAAAAACACTTTTACTATCAGCAACGAAGACATGTAGATTATAACGCATTTCCAGCATGGTGGTATTATAGTCTACATATATCTACACACTAGCTTATTATTAAAAGCCTCAGCAGCTTTCTCATTTCCAGTAGCAATCTGATTTTTAAAGCATGCTGTTTTCATATCTGAATAATAATGTCTTTACAATCATCTTTATTTCCTCCCTGTCATTTCCCACAAATCATTAGTGTTGGGTTTTGAATATTTTTTCTAATGTTTTTATGGTCAAATTTTCTGATGTCTCAATAAATTTACCTCTTAAGTGCTTCTGTACAGTTTTTCTAACAATTTCTGAGGACTACTGCACAAAATACAAGTCTTTTTTCCAAATGCCTACTTTTAAATAAATTTGTCTCCTTTGTTAATAGTGTGTAAAGAGATACAATAAATTTGGGTTCAAAACCTTAATGTCAATGGTAAAAATGGCAGAGTTCTACAAGAAAATCGTAATCCAAGATTCAGAATTCTGAAAATCAAGTTTTCAAGCCTTTTTTTTATTAGAAAATTTAAATTATTACCTTTAAAAAAAGGAGTAGCCAATGTCCATTTTTGAATTTTCTCAAACAAATAATAATAAAGGATAGCAAATTAGGATAAGAAAACATATTATAAGACAGCTTTCTATTTTGTATAACTTCTAGTTACCTTTTCCTGCCCATTCACCTATTTCTGTTCAGCAGCAAAAACAAAAAAAAAAAACCACTTATTTTTGCCTTTTTGGGTTTTTCAAGATGAACTTCATTTACCTGAATACAAACAAAAGCTAAGGAAACGGCTTTTATATTGGCATAGACCAAATACATGTCTCATGAACCAGGAAACCCTGCCTTTTATGGCTTCTTTTGCAGTTCTAGAGTCCAACGGTTAGACAACTAACTGAAAGTCAAACAATATTCAAAATGACACAGATTGACAATAACAGAAACACATGGAATCCTCTTAGCTGTTATTCTTTCTAATAGACAAATCCCTAGCATTCTGTAAATAAAATTATAAATACTAAAGAAACGAAGAGAATTTCACAATGGGGAAAGGATAATTTCTTATCATAATAAATATTTTGGTACAAATTTTTAAAAAAGTAGAAAAGTTTAGTACCTTTGGGTACTTTTTTCTAATAAAACCATACCTGCTTCAGAACTTGTTTGATTATAGCTGCTAACAATGCTGTTTGGTATCACTGGAGTGGAGGACGTTGAAATTCTTGACTGAGGTGGATTGGGATGTAATGAATTTCCTAAAGCCATGCCCGACTGACTGAGCATCCCACAGTTCCCGCTAGCCTGAATCTGATTTATTAAACCTGCAAGATGGTGGTTGGGGACTGGACTGTTACTATGAACAAAGTTAGTGTTTGCATTATGGCAGTGCACGGCCTCCCCTCTTAAAGGTATGTTCTGTGTCAGTGAATTCTGAAGAACACTGGAGTTCATATTGGGATCTGTAAAATGCAGCTGGTTAGCAGAGCAAGGCAAAGCAGTATTTGAGCCCCCACAACCCGGGGTACTATTGCTACTCAAGTGAGAGCTTTGACAACTCATAGACTGTAGTAACTGAGACATTGAACTGATGGGAAATGAACCCTGGCCCTGCTTCCTTAGCAAGTCGGGTCCAGGTTTAGGAACTGCAGAACTATCCATTTGAGACTGTCTGAGCAAACTCAACACTGTGGTAGGTGGCTGTTTTCTTTTCCGCATTGAGTCTTTTTGCTGAGACATCAGCTTATCTCTTAGTGCTGCTCGACCACTTTGCCCTTCACCTGTTGGGAGAAGCATGTTGGCAGTAGGAGGGAACATGGTGTTTAAAGTGCTATGTCCTTCAGTGTTGCCACTGCCGGCAACAGCTCCAGAATTGCTACTGCTGCTACTGTTGTTACCAGCAAGTTTGTTTTGATTTGCTAGCTGTGCTTTGGCTGCGGCTGAGAGTAAACTACTTGCTGGAAAGGAGGCAGCATTGTGCTGGTTCAAGATCTGATTTAAAGGCATTCCCAGCAAACCAGGCTGACTCTTTACAGAACCACTTCCGGCAGATGCAGTAGGAAAAGCTGCACTGCTTGGGGTATTTAGTACATTACTCATTCCAGCAATTAATGGATTAGGGATATCCTTGTACTGATGATGTCCATCGGACTTGGTAGAGGGGCTTGATGGCATTGATGGCCGTGGGGACCCTATTGTTGACCTTGGTGACCTGGGTGGAACCTTAATACCACTACAAGTGGCCTGGGGTCCTACAGGTGGCATCATGAAATTTCCATGATCTGATGATGTGGAAGATGAGCGTGATCTTTGGGGCGATGCCTCAATCCTTCCAATTCCAGTCCCCATCATGTGCACTGGGGATGTCACTGGAGAAGGGGACAGGGAGGTTGAAGCTGAATGCTGAACTCTTTGAACATGACTCCCATGATTCATGTGACCAGGTTTTACAGTTGGCAAAGGGAGATTACTTGGCAAAGGAACAACAGCAGGAGGCATGCTTACATTCATCACAGGTACCTGAGAGTGGACATTTGAATGGAAACTGGTTGGATTAATGATAACAGGGTTCTGATTCACTGGTTTACTAGGAATAGGGTCAAGAATGCCAAGTGGATCTTTCTCAGATGTTAATGGCTTTTTCTGAAGAGCACAAGAAGGTGGAGGAGGGGGAGGTGGGCCTTGGGGTGGTTTGTGGTGGAACATTGCTCGTGGTATTTCCATATTAGTTGAAAAATTACACATTGGTTTTTTCATTACTGGACTCTTTGTAGTCAAGGTTGGGGAAAGAGGTATATTAGTCCTTCCAGCCATTGCACAAGATGACTGTACAGGAGAACCATGTAGCATTACTGAAGGTGGAGAAAGAGGAGTCCTATTCAGGTGAATAGGACTAGAATTGGGAGCTCCATGAAAACCAGGATTATTTCTTGTGAAAACATCAGGACTTCCAAGTGGGTCAGTCCTTGGAGAGATTGAGCCATCTCCATATATCTGGGAACCTGATGATGCTGGGCTGGGCAGGCCTCCATGGCTGCCACGGAATGGAGATTTCTGTCCGTGTTCACTGCTGCCCAATCTCTGTCGGGGGTAGGCAGGGTGGAGTTCTTGTTGTTGGCTTCCAGGCAGTTCTTGTACATATAGCCTTCCCATGGCATTTGAAGATCCAATCATTAACTTGAAAGGATTCTTACATTCAGGCATTACAGAATTTGTAATTCCTTCATGAGACTTATTTCTTACTGATCTTGGAGTTGCTGCCCGTGAAGGTACTACAGGAGTTGCATCTGATGTGAAAGAGAAAAAACGAATTTTGTTAATAGTTTCACTTCTCTTGTGGTGGGAAGGAAAGGAGAAAATCAGGAAGGGACAGAGGGAGGAAGGGCATCTAGAAATAGACATTTGCAAATAAAATCTGTGATTCTGTGTAAATAAAAAGAGTTCTTTGGGGCAAATGTTAAACTTTGATTTTCAAAATGTAAATTATTCCTCTTAGTTGACCAGGCTCTCAGTAACTGCTCATTATGCTTTTTACCTCTTATCTGTTGAGAAAGCATGGGCACTGAAATCAGTACATAATGACATCAACCATTCTAATGATATTTAGAATATTCAGAATCAAGATTGCCAACCCACATGGAGATGGTGATGTTACAATCTTGTTGGATTAAAAATTTTTAAGAACACAGTTATGATCGAAAATTGTAATCTGTGTGGCATGATATTTTATTGAATGATTTAAATGTGTACCCCATAAATGTTTGTTACCTTACTGAAACCTTCCCAGAATAGTTATAGTAATATTTCCTTATCTCAACATTTTCAATGTGAGAGTCAGATTCTTAATTTCTGTGAATTAAGCAAATGGAATTCCAAATCTTTTATAATGAGAGCAATAACAAGAATAGATGCAGTGGTAGTTCAATCATGCTTAGCTTCACATCATGTCTGTAACACGGTGATTTCTTTGCCTTTAATTAGTCATTATTGTAAAAAAAAAAACAAAACAACAGCCTTAGTCAACTTACGTAAAAGACCGCAATTTCTTTTATTAGGATAGATTCTCATGTAAAATTCAGTTGAACTCCTAAAACCTTTGGTACTGGGTTCCAATTGAGTATTCTCTTTTTACATGAGTGCATTTCTCCCTCTTTGGCTTTTGGAGATCAGACAGAATACAGGCAACAAAAGCAAGCCGATTCATCATACAGAATTTTCATTCTATCATGTCAGAATTCTAGGCTTACGTTTTTTAGCCCCTAAGGATGTTTAACTATTTTATAAAGTTGTGCATTCTAAAACAGAGATGGCAAATAAAATTCGTTTCACATGCCAATTCCTATCAATTGGTGGTAGCTGCTTAGAGAGCTGTGTTGAAAAGAATGCTGAGCTCTAGCTGGGCTCCATGAGAAAATGTCAGTGAGTCTGTTGCAAGCACAGGAGATAAGAGTGGCATCATTCATGCTACATATTTGCCACACCTATTTTGAAATGTACAACACATTAGCAAGTATAGTTACAATCATTTGCAATAAGAAGTACACTTACTTTAATGGATAATTACACATTTAAGATAAATATATTTCTTCTACCTGCTAGACAGTGTATAGGTCAAATCATATCATAACAATTTCTAAGATAGTGGTTCTCAACCTGGAGTACACAGACGTCTATGTAAGGCACGTTTAAGTAGTAAGAGAATGCAGTGAACATATATTTTTGAGAAATGTGGATTCTCTGATTTTATGATGGTGGATGTTCTTTGATAGAGTGATTTCTGGATGTAATATATGAAAAGTTGGGAATCAATGATATAAGACGATTGTAGCAGATAAACTCAACTGAAGCTCATTTTCGTGTTAAAAAGAGATTTTTACAAGTTTGCAATGAAAGAAGCAATCTGTGAAAAATATTTGCAGTATTGTGCCTGACAAATAGTGGGAACATAGTTACTTGTGTTAGTATCACTAGCATTATCACATTACTGTGTTCTCTTTAGTGACAAAACTACCTACTTGCATCTTTTCTTGGGTATCGATGTATTTATATAATTATTTGTAGTTCAATAATTAAAACTGTAGACATTGGCATTTTTATACTCAACTAACAGAATTTAGAAAATAACAGTGAACCGTGCTCAGTGGCTCAGTCTGTAATCCCGCGCTTTGGGAAGCTGAGGTGAGTGGATTGCCTGGGCCCACGGGTTCGAGACCCGCCTGGGCTACTTGGCGAGATCTCAGCCAATGTCAGTCTTCTGAACTTTTAATTATGTAATTCTCAACCATATGGAAACATAGTTTAAAATTAGGAAACTGAAATTAATGTTATGTCTGAAACTAGTAATTAATTCAATTAATTATATCATTTTAAAAGGGAACGGAACTATACCTGTTATTACCTGTATTAGTTAAAATTTACCTTTAATTTCAATAATTAAACTTGTATGTATAGTTATGACAAAGAACCTAGATCTAGATTCTGCTAGGGTCACTGGAAAGGCAATAAGCAGACTGTAGAAACAGATAAAACTTTTTGGAAAAAATGCAATGTGAGAACAGCAACAGATAAGAATATGTGTAGGCCGGGCTCCACGGCTCAGCCTGTAATCCCAGCACTTTGGGAGGCCGAGGCCAGTGGATTGCCTGAGCCTGTGGGTTCGAAACCAGCCCAGGCAACATGGCGAGATCTCATCTCTACAATAAATAAAAAAAAATTAGCTGGGCGTGGTAGTGCGTGCCTGTAGTTCCGGCTACTTGGAAAGCTGAGTTGGAAGGATTGCTGGAGTACAGCAGGGGTGGCTATGAGTGTGCCACTGCACTCCAGCCTGGGTGACGGAGTGAGACTCTAACTCAAAAAAAAATAAATAAATAAAAAGAGTATGTGTAAACACATGTGCAAGGTAATATGCAAAAATGAAAACATACAGGTAAATTTTAAATGACTGATTATTAAATATATCTTTAAATTATTGCAATATATTTTAATTTTTAAAATGTAGCTTATTAAAAGAAAAAGTTCTCTAATTTTTTTTCTTACATACTTTAGTAGAGTAATTTTTTTCTGATTTTTCCTGTTAACATTTAGAGGTTAGATGGTTATTAGAAAGGAGCTCTATGCTAATAACTACCAAATTTATCTTTCCCTGCCCTCTTCACATGAGTTCTAAGTGTGAAACTTTAATTACCTGTATGACATGACAACTATTCTTCTTTGCATCCAAGACACTCAATAATTTGGCCCCAATTTATCTACACATGTTTAATCATCCACTCAAGTCAATTTCCACATCTATCCCTTAATTATGCTACATTAGAGAAAATATTTCCTATTCTCATCATCTGTCTAAATCCTATTATTCTCCAAGGCTGGTCCAAATCTGAGCTCTGCCACCTAAAGCCTTCTCTGATCATTCCTATTTTTCAGAATTCTGCAGAATAGAATCACTTATTCCTAAAAACCAAATGCTTTGGTATTTAGCCATATTTTATTTTGAATTACTATTTAAGTGTTAAGTAGACTGTAAAGTTTTGGAGGAAGTTCATATTTTAGCCTTATAAAAAGAAATTCCTCATTAAAGTATAATTCCACAGAGTATACATTAATCATAAAGGGAAAAAGTTACCTTAACAATGAAAAAATTGGACAGACACAATCTTAACTAAGCAATCAAACTTAATGTCATCAATATGGAATAAATTAACAATATGTATCATGTGTCTTCTGATGGGACCTAACATCTTCTATGCAGTATTCCTACCAAAATGTGTTTACTATGAGGAAACAATCAGGCAAATCCAAATTGAGGAAAGTCCTGCAAAGTTGGCCTGCACTTTTCAAAAATTTCAGAGTCACAAAAGATTGAAAAAACTAGGGAATTGATACAGATTAAAGAAATGTAGCCGGGCTCGGTGGCTCAGCCTGTAATCCC
>CAUYQG010121164.1:0-21546 GCA_963574415.1 Tarsius wallacei | reverse complement strand
GCTCTTCCGATCTGAGGCCCGGGCGTCCCCCTCCCCGTGTCACCGCCCCCAGGCAGTTAAGGGGATAAAGCCAGAGCCGCACTCCCAGGGTTCAAGGCCATCCTCTGCCACTGTCCAGCTCCCCAGCCTTGAGAAAGCTCTTCGTCCTTCCCAAGCATGGGGTCCTCATTGGACACATGAGAAGGAGCATTAGCGTCTACCCTGGGGAGGTGATGAGGACCAAGAGGCCCTAAGCACCACATCCATCAAGCAGGCCGCTCTTGGTCACAGGGACCTCCATCATCTTGTGCCTCTCCTTCTCCAGGATCCTACAGACCCATCGTCCTCAACTTCTTGGTCTCTGGATACCTCGAGATAAACTTTAAACTTTCCATAAACTCTTAAATGATGAGGCCCCTAGGGGCCTTAGGTTTATGTATCATCTATCTTTTTATATTTAGGGTATCGTGAAATCAAGATATTTTCAATTCTGTGGAAAGCATAAGGCCAGGCGTGGTGGCTCATACCTATAATCCTAGCACCTTGGGAGGCTGAGGTGAGAGGATGGGCTGAGCCCACCGGTTCGAAACCAGCCTGGGCAACTTGGCGAGACCTCGTCTCTACAATAAATCCAAAAATTAGCGCACGCCTGTAGTTCTGGCTACTTGGAAGGCTGAGGCGGAGGGATCGCCAGAGCCCAGCAGGTGGAGGCTGCGGTGGCCGTGAGCATGCCGCTGCATTTCAGCCTGGGCGACAGTGAGACTCCGACTCAAAAAACAAAACAAAAGTCTGTCTAAAAAAAAGAAAAGAAAAGTAGAACAAGCAATCCATGACCGTACATGACATTTTATGCAAGATAACATTTTCCAAAGCAACATCTCCGGGGAAAGAAGGGTCTGCATGACGCTGTGGCAAACCTCTTTCACTCACACGTGGCTGAGTGGAAACCGGCAGGTCTCTGACCTCCTGCGTTGCCCGTGGTGACATCACACATCACGCAGCCTCTGGAAACGTCCTTGGATGCTTGTGAGAAAAGGCAAATCCCATCTCAGGACTGCTACGGCCATAGCGTGACCCCATGGGCTCACGAGAGGCCCAGGGTGTTCCCAGACCACATGTGGGTGACAGCAGCAACCGACCACAGCAGCAGTCAGAGGTGCTGGGGTCAAGATCAGCATGGCAGGACGGTGGGTCCCCAGCCAGCTCACTGTCAGATCCGGGAGGATGTTTGCAGAGGACAAGGTCAACAGAATTGGACATAAAAACATAATGGCCAGGCCGGGCGTGGTGGCTCAGGCCTGTGATCCCAGTGCTTTGAGAGGCAGAGGCTGGAGAATGGCTAGAGGCCAGCTCAAGCCCAGTCTGGGCAACCGAGTGAGACCTCATCTCCACACAAAATCCAAAAATGAGCCGGCTTGGGATCTACCAGGGAACTAGGAAGCTAAGCAGGGTCGGGCACGGTTAGCGCTTGGAAGGGAGGCAAAAGGAAGCCAGGTGTGGTGGCATGCACCTGTAGTCCCCGCTGCTTGGGAGACTGAGCCGGAAGGGTCGCCTGAGCCCAGCAGGTGGAGGTGACGGTGAGCTGTGATCCTCGTGTTGGGGCCGCTGCACTGCAGGCTGGGGGACAGAGTGAACCCCCAACTCAAAAAATAAAATGAAATGAAAGACAGGAAACTGGAAAAGGTATGGTCTCAGTCGAGTTGCAGGCTTGGCTTGAGTGGAAATGGCTGTCGTACCGTGAAATTGAGGGAGGGTCCATAAAACAATGCAGACGTGATGAACAACAGGATGAGTGGATTGCTGGCTGGGAAAACTAGCCCGGCCAACGCCCCTTCTCTTCAACGGAGCTCAAGCCAATCTTGGGGTCCATTTCTCCCTCTGTCTCCGGATGGTCTCTACCCGCCTGTTCCCATCACTGGGCCCACACCTGAGTCTCCATCTCCAGATCTGGGTCTCAGCAACTGTCGACTTCCCGTTCCCTCTTTTTTTCTTTCTTTCTTTTCTTTTTTTGAGTTGGAGTCTCACTGTTGCCCAGGCTGGAGTGCAGTGGCACGCTCACAGCCACCGCAGCCACAACCTTCCGCCTCAGCCTTTCAAGTAGCTGGAACTACAGGCATGCGCCACCACGCCTGACTAATATTTTGATTTATTGTAGAGTCGAGGTCTTGCCATGTTGCCCAGGCTGGTCTCAAACCCGTGGGCTCAGGCGATCCTTCCACCTCAGCCTTCCGAGTAGCTGGAACCACCAGATATGCGCCACCACACCTGACTAATTTTTCTATTTATTGTAGAGACAAGGTCTCGCCAAGTTGCCTGGGCTGGTCTCAAACCTGCGGGCTCAGGCAGTCCTCTCACCTTGGCCTCCCAAAGTGCTGGGATTATAGGCGTGAGCCAGCACACCCGGCCCCACTCCCTTTTTTTGAAATGTCCTTTTCCCTTCAACAACACTGTGGGGGTGCCTAGCAGGAAGCAGGGGCTCTCTGGGGACACCCCGTGATGCCAGGGATGCTGAGGCTTCTATGTCAAGGGTGGACACACACACGGGGGTGCGGGGAGAGGGACACACGCGACTCTTTCGAGGACATCATGGAAATCTGTCCATCATACTCAGCCAGAGCTTGTCATCAGCGAAAAAGAGAGAGTGGGCCAGGACGGTGGTTGGTCAGCGCTGCTCCCCAGAGCCCCAGGTCTCCGAAGGCAACTTCAGGGGGGCCATCAGGTAGTGTGAGGGGAAGTCAGTTGGGCTTCCACATCAGCCAGGTGAACCCGTGCCCTGTAGAGGTGGTGTCAACTCTGGGTCTGCCGTCCTCTGGAAGGCCAGGCGTCCACCCTAGGACCTGGGAGTTCAGTGTCTGATAAATGTGGCCTTTTGAGTCAACAGGGGAGGATGGGTTATTTAATAAATAAACGGTGTCAGGGCCCCTGGGTAACCATGTGGAAAAAACGTTCAGATGGAATCTTCGTTTTCATCTTGCACAAACGTTAATTCTGTACGAGTCAAAGATTTAAACGTGAAAAATGAAACCATGTGCGTAGAAGAAAAAAAACACGAAAAAATTTAAACAATTACAAAAAGTAGAGAAATAATAATAATTTTAAAATATCACACAAAACTCGGAAGCTCTTGTAGAAAAGATAGATAAATGTGTAAATGTCACTAAATAAAAATAATCTTAAGTCTATAGACACGTCAAAACATTAGCATAAATGTCAAAAGATAATTGACAGAATGAGAAAAATATCATAACTGACATCATAAGCACGGATGTTTTTCTTTCCGCATAAAGAACTCACAAATCTACAAGAATAAAAAGAAAAAAATGAGCAAAGCCTGTAAACAAAAGACATGTAAACAACTTGCAAACATTCGTCAACCTCATGCATATTTTTAAAGTATGCGTTGAAAACCCATCCCATCAGAAAAGATGGGAAGTTTCATGAGATACCGGGTAGCGTGTCAGCAGGAGGAATTGGGTCCTCCGTTCATCGCCAAGGGAGGTGGAAACTTGTGGAACATCTGCGGAGTGTCCTTTGGCAACATTTACCGAAAGAGCACGTGTGCATTCTTGCCAGTCATTCCACGTCTTAGGATCTGCCCCTTAGCGAGACCTGCTCATTGTGTCGGAACAGCACACGGACTGGATATGCGTGTTCCACGGGGCGGGTTGGAGGCGATCCAAGAGGCTGTCACAACGGGTGGGAGGCTACGTGCGTGCGTCCTGCCAGGCCCCAAGCAGACA
The DNA here is from genome assembly GCA_963574415.1 of Tarsius wallacei. Lineage (NCBI taxonomy): Eukaryota > Metazoa > Chordata > Mammalia > Primates > Tarsiidae > Tarsius > Tarsius wallacei. Next base: position 17,827 of record CAUYQG010121164.1, on the reverse strand, counting down.
TCTCCGCCCAGGAAAGAAGCCCACGGCGGCTGGACCCGCACCACTGAGGCACGATTTCCAAGACACACTTAGTGAGGAAGGAAAGGCCAGGAGGCGGCTGGGTTGCTGCTGGCGAGGATGCGTGTGAGCGTGAATGTGCCGGGCTGTGCATGCAATACTTCTGGAAGGACTCAGAGGACAGCAGACCCCGGGGCTCCCTGTGGCAGGGAGATGGGTGGGCAGGGGACGTGTTGTGTAGGAACACCTCGTTCTCAGAACGTGCTGTTTTGGTACATTTTACATTTCCGCCATGTGAAAATCTTACCTATTTAGAGTGTGAGTTTAAACAATCCTCTTTGTTTGTTTGACAGTCTTGTTCTGTCTCCCAGGAGGGAGTGCGGTGGCACAATCATAGCTCACAGCGGTCTCCAACTCCTAGGCTCAAGAGATCCTCCTGCCTTGGCCTCCCAAGTAGCTGGGACTACAGGCGCATGCCACCATACCTGGCTTTTTTGGGGGAGGGGGACAGAGAGAGGGGTCTCACTTCGTTGCTCAGGCTGCTCTTGGACTCCCGGCCTCAAGCCATCCTCCTGCCTCAGCCTCCCAAAGTGGTGAGATGACAGGCACGAGCCATGGTGCCTGGCCTTAAACAATAATTTTTTTATAAGTGTTTTGCTGTTTAAAAAGCACTGAAAATCACCGAGTTACACGATCTCTGGGTTTGGTGTGTGGTGATTTTTATTATCCCAGTACAAACACTTGATTAAATAATACCCTATCTGTTTCCCACATAAAAGGCACACTAGAAACTGACTCCCTTGCAGAACATATGAAAATCCGAACACTTTTCACCCCGTTAAAGGCTGGTGCATATGCACTTGTGGAGTTTATCACATAAGTCATACGCAACCCAATCTTTCCCAGACTGTAGCAACTTTTTGGTCCAGATTGGGCCCTTTGTAGCAGTAGAGACGCAACACGATTGTCACCGACATGTTTGGAAACAGGACCCATCTGTCCTCCCAACCCCTTCACTGGGCAAGTTCTTTTTTTATTTGTTTTTGAGTCAGAGTCTCACTCTGTTGCCCAGGCTGGAGTTCCATGGCACACTCACGGCCACCCCAGCGTCGACCTGCTGGGCTCCGGCGATCCTTCCGCCTCAGCCTTACAGGTATGCGCTACCACACCCAGCTAACTTTTGATGTATTATAGAGACGAGCTCCCGCCAAGTTGCCCGGGCTGGTCTCGAACCCGCAGGCTCAGGCAATCCGCTCGCCTCGGCCTCCCAAAGTGCTGGGATGACGGGCTGAGCAGCAAGTTCTCAAAGGACTCAGGGGAGACTCCCATGTGTTCCCAAACAAGCATGATTCCAGCAAGTGCCCCTCGGCTCCGGCGAACACTCAGACCCCATGAGGCTCCCCAGCCCAGCCCGCTCTTCCCAGTAGACGGCACAGAGACGCCCTGGGGCCATCGTCCTGTTCCCATGACAGTTGGTCAGAGAAATCCCGCAGATCCGTTGCCTGGGCTCCCAGATTCGGCGGGATCCGGTAACCAGTACTTCGTGTTTTGCTCACAGCCACGCCACTCTGAACAGGACCCAGCCAGAAACATGGATGACAGTGGGACAGTGGGCCGACCCTGTGAAGTTGCCTCTCCTTCTGGGATGAGGAGACGCAAGGCCAAAGATGTGAGGGGCTGAGGAAAGGACTCGCTTCATGAAACAAGAAACGGGTTCCTTGACCCTGTCGCCTCTCCGCTCTGTCTGTTATTACCGGGAGGAGAGAGCCCAAAGCAAGAGAGCAAGTAGCTCAGGAGAGGTTGGAAGCACTGCAAAGCAAAATTAGTACTGGCCACGGCTCACAGACGCATCCACTAGTTTGCCTTTCTAATCTGTCATCTTCGTAATGACTCTTCCAATCAGGAGATTTTCAATGCGAGTGATAAAAATCTGACCGACTGGCCAAAACCAAAACTGGGAATGTTTGCTGCTGTAGTAAGTAAATCAGGGATGAGTGGGCTTCAGGTATGGCCTGATCAGGGCTCACGGGCCATAAAGGAGCCTGGCTGCTCTCCTTTGCTCAGCAATGCTTGCCAGTGTCGACTCTTCCCTTTTGGAAAGAGTCTTCTGTCTTGGTTAAAGATGATTCCAGAAACCCGCCTGGGCCTTTTCTTTTCCTTCCAGGTTCAAATCCAGCAGAGATGAGTGAGTCGCATCCCTGAGAGGTCAAAGCAAGAGCCCAGGAAATGAGTTTCATTGCATGTGTGCTCATCCACAGTCAGATGCTGTGGCCAGAAGGAACAAGAGTCCTGGGTGGGTGAGGTCAGTCCCTGTGCCCAAGGGTGAGAGTCCTAGGTGGGTGAAATCAGGCCCCAGCCCCATGCCTGGAGTGAGAGTCCCAAGTGGATGATATCAGGCCCCATGCCCAGGGGGAAGAATCCCAGGTGAGCAAGGTCACGTCAGTGCCCAGGGGGAAGAGTCCTGGGATGGTGAGTTCAGGCTCCATGCCCAGGGGTATTGTCTCGGGTGGGTGAGGGCAGACCCTGTGCCCAGGCAGGAGAGTCCCGGGTGTCGGAGCCCAGACCCTCTGCCCCAGGCCTCCCACCTCTCCGGAAGCACAGGGCAGTGGCAGGCAGGCTGGCCCCCTGAGCCTTTTAGGCAGCAAAGGGCGGTTATCCTCAGCAGACCCATGACACTGAAGTCATCTTCCGTATTGTACAGATGTGAAGGTTGACAGTCCCCGATGTTGTCATGGCCCAAATTATACAGCTAGAGGGAGGCATGGTTGGATGTGACCTCCCTCAAGCGGTAAGACTTAAAGCATGGGCTGGCATCTGCCAGGAGACTGGAGCCTGGAGCCTGGAATGCGCTCAGAGGAGAGACGGACAAGTTCACCATGGTCCAAGCATGGGGAGCAGGCAGCCTCCAGGACTTTGAAGTCACTCGAGAGTTGTGAGACAGTGCCAGAGGAAGGGCTGGGGCTCTGGTGTCAGGTGGACCCAGACTCTGCCATCTACCCGCTCGGTGTCAGAGCAAGGACAAAGCGGCTGGTCTTGCTCTCATCAGCTGTGACACGGTGCTCGGGGCTTGGCAGGGCCTCGGGAGGAAGGAGAGAGACGGCAGACACAGAAGAGCTGGAACGGCGCTGAGCACGTGGGAACCCCACGGTGGCTAACGTCACCGGGCAGAGGACGACAGGTTGCCGCCGAGGCAATGGCTGGGGAGGACCGTGAGAGAGTAAGCTGGAAAATCAACCGTGGGCCGAGTCATGCTAAGATACGGGCTTTGGCTTTTACCCTTTGTGGAATGAGGATGGTGGAAGGATTCTGGCCAGAAGAATGGCCTGATTAGTGTTTCAGCTTAGAAAGAACACTCTGAGTATTACAGGTCGTGATTATATAGAATACCAGCACTTTGGGAGGCTGAGTGGGGACGATGGCTTGAGCCCTGGAGTTCGAGACCAGCCTGGGCCACATAGTGAGAGCCTGTCTCTACCAAAAGAAAAATTAGCTAGGTGTGGTGGCACGTGCCTGTAGTCTCAACTATTTGGGAGGCTGAGGCAGAAGGATCACCTGAGCCCAGGATGCTGAGGCTGCGGTGAGCTATGATTGTGCCACTGCACTCCAGCCTGGGTGACAGAGTGAGACCCCCAACTCAAAAACAAAAAGATCACTCTGGCAGCGATGCATAGCCACAGTAGAGGTGGGGTGCTGTGGGAGACAGTCCAAGGTAGATGACATGAGAGTAGCTGGGAGCCATTAAAGTGCAGTCACCACCCCGGAATGTTTCAGTCAATGACGGGCCCCCTGGGCGATGACAATACTGAATTTGTACAGTACCTTTCCTATATTCAGGTGTGCTTCAGTACATAAGTACTCACTGTGAGGTCACAACTGCCTGCAGTACTCAGGACTGTCACACGCTGTGCAGGTGTGTCGCCCTGGAGTAACTGGCCATGCCACAGGTGTGTTGCAGGTGTGTGCAAATACATTCTGATATTCACACAACAAAGTCGCCTAAGGATGCATCTGGCCATTGTTTAGCCACACAGGACCATAGCTAGGTTGCCAGGGGTCACTGAGCCTAGTTCAATGCCAGCATTGCTAAGGGAGGGGCTTTATTCTGTGGTTGCTCTGTATTGTGTCTCAGCACGTTCCTGGCCTCCCCAGTGGTAGAGGGATTTGTGGGTTGAGGAATCAGCATCTCTTCCCTGAAAGTTGTTGGTTCCTCAGGGGATCGACCTCCTTTCCAGTGGTCAGCACTGCCCGCAGGAAAACTAGGATTGGCACGGAAGGAATGCAAATATTAAGAAACAGTCAACTTCCTGGTCTTTTTTTTTTTTTTTTAGTTGGAGTCTCACTCTGTTGCCTAGGCTGGAGTGCAGTGGCATGTTCATGGCCACTCCAGTGTCGACCTGCTGGGCTCCAGCGATCCTTCCACCTCAACCTTCCACATAGCTGGAGCTACAGGCACGCGCTACCACACCCAACTAATTTTTTGATTTATTGCAGAGACGAGGTCTCACCATGTTGCCTAGGCTGGTCTTGAATTCCTGGGCCCAGGCAATCCTCTCGCCTCGGCCTCCCAAAGTGCAGGGATAACAGGCTTGAGCCACCATGCCTGGTCCTGGTCTTTTAATTGAAAAATAAAAATAAATGAAAAGATCCTTGAAGCCCCTGGGGTACAGAGTAGTGCAGTCATAAGGGCTTCCTGGGTTGGAAGGAGAGAATGGGTGGAGTGTTACCTGGCAGGATGTCAGCTGGTCCAGCAGCCCTCGGTGGATGGAATTGTGAGGTAGGGCCTTGGGAGGTGATTAGGTTTAGACCATGAGGATGGGGCTTCCTGACCAGTTCAGTGCCCTTCTGAGAAGAGGACGAGACCAGAGTGTGCTCCCTCTCTCCATCCTGTGAGGACACAGCAGGAAGGTGACCATCTGCAAGCCTGGAAGAAAGCCCTCCCTCACCAGACAGCCAATCTGCGGACACCTTGATCTTGGACTTCCCAGCCTGCAGAACCATGAGAAATCTCTGCTGTTTAGAGCCTACCCATCGGTGGCCCTTTGTTCTAACAGTCCAAGACACTCAGCAGCAAGTGATGCCAGCAGGCAAGTGCATGGAAGTGACCTGCAGGGCCAGCCGTTTGGTCCCCATTAGAGTGAGCACAGGCAGTCTCTGTGGAAGAGTCGCACGTATGGCTCTGCTTTCAGCCACCAGCCAATGGGGCCACCCATCCTCAGCTGCGTCCTGGCAGCTGGATGACTCCAGGCTTTGTCTTTACAGGAATGGCCTGATATGGATCCCAGACAACTCCCTTCTCAATGGCCCAGACACCTGTGGGCCACAGCATTTCCATCGTGGGCATGAGTCATAATCACCCAATCATTTCCCCATTCTCGGGGTTTACATTGTTTCCAAATTTCCATGAGCAAATAGACTACTGCAACGAACATTCTGCACATAAAACTTTTACGGCGTCACTTCCGGCTCTAAAATATCTAGTGTTCTTCGGTGCAACCTGATAATGACTGTTTTCTTTTTTTAATTAATCAATTAATTTGTTTATACATATGCCTCCTGAAAGGAAAATGAGATAAGTAAAAGGAAGACTATTTTCTTGAGTTCAAGATACCAAATTTCAAGCAGTACTCCCTTCTCAACGGACACAAATTAAGTTCATATGATAAAATTCAATACCCATAATAAAAAAAAAAACCTCTTAGCAAGCAAAGAAAAAAAGGTAGTTTTCTTAACTTAATAAATGGTACCTACCAAGAGCCTCAGCAAACATCTTAATAGTCTCTTAAAAGTCAGTAATGGTTGGGCACGGTGGCTCAAGCCTGTAATTCCAGCACTTTGGGAGGCCAAAACAAGGATTGCCTGAGCCCATGGGTTCGCGACCAGCCTGGGCAACTTGGTGAGACCTCGTCTCTACAATAAATGAAAAAAAATTAGCCGGGTATGGTAGCACGCACCTATAGTTCTAGCTACTTGGCTATGAGTGTGCCGCTGGATGACGGAGTGAGACTCCGACTCAAAAAAAAAAGTCAGTAATCAGTCAGGCATGGTGGCTCATGCCTATAATCCCAATGCTTTGGGAGGCTGAGGTGGGGGGATTGCTTGAGGCCAGGAGTTCGAGATCAGCCTGGACCACACAGTAAGAATGCATCTCTACAAAAAAATTTTAAAAATTAGCCAGGTGTGGTGGTGGCACCTGTAGTCCCAGCTACTCAGGAAGCTGAGGCAGAGGGATCACTTGAAGCCAGGAGTTGGAGGCTGCAGCGAATCATGACCGTGCCACTGTTCTCCAGCCTGGGTGACAGAGAAAGACCCTTTCTCTAGAAAGAAAAAAAAAGGCAGGAATGATAGATAAGTATGTCCATCACTGCTGACTCTTCCGGGGTTTAGGCCAGCGGGCATTCTCGTTCACTGCTGGCATAACAAGGTCAACCTTCAAGGATGGCAATCTGGAGAGACACGGCTTTAAAATGGGCCTATTTTCTTTTCTTTTTCTTTTTTTTGAGTTGTAGTCTCACTCCATCGCCCCGGCTAGAGTGCAGTGGCACACTCACGGCCACCCCAGCGTCAACCTGCTGGGCTCCGACGATCCTTCTGCCTCAGCCTTCCAAGGAGCTAGAACTATAGGCGTGCGCTACCATGCCCGGCTAACTTTTCATACATTGTAGAGATGAGGTCTTGCCAAGTTGCCCGGGCTGGTCTTGAACCTGCGGGCTCAGGCAGTCCCTTCACCTCGGCCTCCCAAAGTGCTGGGATGACAGGCTGAGTCACCGAGTCTGGCCTCTTTTCTGACCCTGCAACTCCACCTCTGTGAATCTCTCCTACAAAAACGATCAAGGCTCTGGCAAGTACTAGGATGCGCTCTCTGCTACCCGCTAGTCAGACGCCCCTTGCTTGCCAACAGGGCACTGGGGGTGTGGCTTCGGGCATGGACACGCGGTGGAATACGAGTCACGAGACGTGGCGCCGTAGGAGGGCAGTGGTTGAAAACACGGCTTCCACCAGCGCTGTCGGCAGACCTCTCTGGGTGACGGCGTGTGTGCCCGCACCCACACCCACGCACACACGTGTTGGAAAGATCTGTGCCAGAACACCGATGGCTCTTTGTGCTCTTTACGGTCTCCAAATTTTCTAAAACGTGTTACTTTTCTAAGTAGGAGAAATGACACATTGCAAATGCTGTCTCACAAGATTGCTGTAGCAAGAGGCTCCTGGAGCCACATAAAGAGAGATTTCATACAGGGAGATGAATAACATACACGTCACAGCTCTCTGTTTGCCTGGAATCCTTAAGACCGTGAAGCTAAGCAGTATTTGAAGAGACAGGCTCTCACTCTGTCCCCCAGGCTGGAATGCAGTGGTGCATAGTTCACTGCAGCCTCGACCTCCTGGGCTCCTACCACAGCCTCCCAAGTAACTGGGATGACAGGCACCATCACACCTACTAATTTTTTTTTTTTGTAGAGCCAGGTTACTGTTATGCTGCCCAGGCTGGTCTCAAACTTCCAACCTCAAGCAATCCTCCCCTCTCAGCCTCCCAAAGGTGCTGGGATTATAGGCATGAGCCACAGTGCCCAGTCCTACATTGTATTCCTATTTTTCTATTTTATGAAAACAAAGGAAGACGGTTGACCTGAAGGTTCCTTTGATACGCACACAGCCACACACGCAGTCCTGCATAAACCCTCTGCTTACTCATGCTCAGCAATGGGCTCTTCTGTGGATTCTGGGCAGGTTGTACCCACCCTGTAATCCAGGGATTAGACGGGGTGAGATGGGGTCTACTGGGCTGTTTCCCTTGCTTGCGTGGCCAGTAGCTTGGGCGGGGGTGGTGGGGGTGAAGCAAAAGAGGAGGGGGAAGGGAAAGGCACGACAGTGACATACGAGGGGGGAGCCCCCAAACGGAATTATCCTTTGGAGGGTGGGCCCCTTGCAGTACTCTGGGTGAGTGTTCCAGGAACCCATCGGCATCCAGGGACCAGCTAGTGCTGTTGGGAGAGGCTGTGTTCAGCTTCAGCGAATTTTGGGGGGAGATTCTTTCAGCCCATTTGCCCATTGCATGATGGGTGATGTATGAGCGCACCTGCCCACCGCGCTGAGTGCTCAACAATTTTGACCAAAAAACGTCACCACCCCCGTGCCCCATCCTCCCTATTTATCTGATCTCGCCCCAGTGACTTTTTTCTGTTTCCCTGGATGGAAAAAGTCCTCCAAGGGAAATGCTTGGCTGGTGTGGAAGAGGTGAAACAAATAATGGCAGAAGCACTAAAAGGCATCAAAATGGACGAGACCAAAACTGCTTAGAGCAATGGAAAAAGCATCTCTACGGGTGTATTGCCTCCAACAGCGAGGACTCTGAAGGTGACAGAAGTTTAAACATGTGAGAATAAACACTGTCTTTTGTGAACAAATTCCAGGGCTTTGGGGGTCTCCCTCATGCGCACACGCTCAGATAGCAAACAGCAGCGACAACAAGGAGATCTTTATGCATATATCTTTTTAATCAATACAGTCCTTCAGAACAACAGAGACAAGAAAAGGAATACAGCCATCCAAACAGCTATAGCCCGTAGGTTGATGTCACAAACTCGGGTGAGGCCTCATGTTCGAGGACGAAGGGGTGGAGGCATCGGAACGAGGCAGCTCCCAGCTAAGGCGCTGAGAGGCTAAGGACAGATCAAGGACTCAAGACACGCTGCGAGTGAAGTGCTTGTGTTTGCGTCCAGCGTCCGAGGCATGGGGGACGGCAGGTCCCTATGGGTCTTTGCACATGCTGGGTGGCACAGGCAACTGCAGACTGCCCTAGTCTCCTAAGTAGGCGAGGCTCGGAAATTGACCAGTCCATGTGGTGATTACTCTGTACGATGCATGCAGGGGCTTGGTACAGAGAGTGCTGAGTGGTAAAGTGCTAGGGTTTCAAGATTCTAACAAACACGGTCATTTCTACCTCCAAGGACTATGAACCCTTCATTCCACAATTACGTATCCCAAACCGTGGGCCATGTCAGCCGCCCCCTTCCTGGAACATCAGCCCTGGGGAACGGATGACAAGTGAGTGTTCACGGACACAGCACATGCTGCTGACGCCAAACGGGTGGTGGATGGCCACGGTGCACCCCAAGGACACGTGGTCATGGCTTCTGCCTCGCTACAGTCTCCTTGAGCCCAGAACATCCGGGACCTGGTAAGCTGATTCAGGAGAAGAAGGAATAATGCTCTTTTCCAGCCAGACGTCCCTCGGGGGAACATGGCTATTCTGACACATCTGGGAAAGGGAAGAAGAAAAGGAGGTAGAATCATCCTTGTCTGCAAAGCCCAGCAGATGGAAGAAAATCGTGTCCTTTGCTTAACTTTGGAAGACGTGGCGGGTCTCTGGGCCCTGGGGGTGGTAGGCAAAATAAGCTATCTCCCACCCACACCCTTCCCAAAAAACAGGCTGGTGGCGGGGGGAGCTGCTTTTTACAAAGCTGCGTGCCAACATCAGAAGGGACAGAACTCAGGACCGAAGCTGCAATCACATATGAGTCAAGCTTTCCATCTTCAGTTCTTCTGGGGGTAAAAATACCACAGCCGGGGATAAAATAGCTTTCCTCGCTGCGTCATTCTTGTGTTTTCTGTTCAGAGAAGCCCACACAACTGCATTCTCAATTTTCTAATAAAAATTAGTACCTCTCATAGTAAAAGCCCTCTCTAAAATTACAGCTTTGGTTTCGGAATCAGTGATCCAATTAGTTCGAATGAATACTGACCGTACCAACAACAGTCCTGCAAGCACCATCTTCCAGAGACAAACAGAGACGCTTGGTCTATTCTTCTAACGATGGTGGGAAACGGGGACGGAAGAGGGACAGGTACGTGAAGCATATACAAAGTGAACGACCAACCGGATGTGGTGGCTCATGCCTGTAAATCCCAGCACTTTGGGAGGCCGAGGTGGGAGGATTGCTTGAGCCCAGGAGTTTGAGGCCAGCCTTGGCAACGAAGAGAGACCTTGTCTCTACTAAAAAAGTCAAAAAATTAGCCGGGAGTCGTGGCTCATGCTTGTAGTCCCAGCTGGTTGGGAGGCTGAGGGGGAAGGATCACCTGAGCCCAGGAAGTTGAGGCTAACGTAGGCCAAGATCGTGCCACTGCACTGACGAAGACCCTGACTAAAAAAAAACTACCTTCCCAGGATAAGCAAGTTGGAGCTGGTTTTGTGAAGTGCCATCACAGGACTCGCCTCCACGTGGGGAAGGTCCTTGGAGTCGGAAGGAGTGGAGCGCGTGGCCATCCCATGCAAAGAGCACTTCACCCGCCCACCGGCTGCCCTGAAGTCGACTGGCCGAGACCCCCCAGGGTGCTGGGAGCTCAGCACCTCACGTTCCCAAGTGCTGCCTCACCTCTGGGTGGCTCAGCGCCGCCGTCTGCATCATGGAGACAAGCGATGCTATCCCTGACCCGGCAGGACCAGGGCAGGGGTGGGCGAGAGAGAGAGCCAGACAGCCCTGGGACGGCAGTGTTCAAGCGACAGAGGGCTCGACAGAGGACGTCCATCAGAAAAGCACAAGGTTCAAAGAGCGGGTGCCTTGTCCATCTGCCGTGAGCGCAGTGGGCCGGTGTGCTGCAGGGCGGGGCCCCGTTGCACTCCACCCAGAGCCCCAGGAGGCCCCAGCCCACCGAGGACCGACCCTCCCGACAGGAGGGGGTGAACCTGGGGAAAGCTCGGTGGCAGGAGTGGAAAGCATATCCCACAGGTGCAGCACTCACATGGCTGTCAACGCAGATTTCAACAAAGGTTCTCTTCGTGTCGCAGGTAGAAACAGAAAGCTAAAGAAAGGCTAGCTAGACGTTTGTCCTACGTTTGAGCATAAGAATAAAAAAACATTTTGAGACTGGCACTAAGGGAACCCACACGACACAAACAGTCCCCCCCAGGAGGTCACAGGAAGAGGAAAGTCAGGAAGTTTTTGCGACAAAAAAACGTATTTGCTTTTGACAGTTTCTGTTCCAGCAAGCTGGTGTGTGCCTGCACCCAGAGCACTTGAAGGTGTGGAGGGTGTAGTCACGGGGACCCTGAAGGCTCTCGGATCAGGAGGACAGGAGAGGGGTTAACAGTCTACGCGTGGTCTTTTCTAAGCAGCTCACAATGGAAAAGTAGGGAGATTTTGCCCTTTAAACCACAATATTTATTTTGCCCAAGAACCCACTTCAGGGACCAAACGGACGCGACACGCGCCTATTGAGCCGCCATCCTAGAACTTCCAAGTCCCACCACACAGCCACCGCCCATCTCTGAGCCTGTCTCTTCCTTTGCGCCGATGAGCCGAGCCGTCCCACGCCGCTGTCCAGCCGGCAACCCCACACAGCCAGAAAGGTGAGTCCACAGACCAAGTCCCCAGCATCACCGCTGCTTGGTGCCACTGTTTCCGCCAGGTCTGCCGCCGCTCCGGCTCATCTGAGGAAAGTGCACGGTCGGCGTCCGCTCCGTCGGGCCGTACAAGCCCAAGTTCCTGGCGGTGGCCGACTTGCGCAGGGGCTTGACACTGGGGAAGGGGCTGAAGACGGGGGTTTTGGCGGTGGTGGCTGGGGGTGGTTTGCTGGTGGCTCTGGTTTCCCCAGGCGCACCGGGCGGCTCGGGAAGGGGCCGCTGGTCGGGCGCGTGCCCCTGGGGCTCGTGGGGTTCGGGTACAGCTGCCCTCTGGTTCAGTTCCAAGGCTTCCAGCTTCACCTGGACCGCAGACACATCCACGGCTGCGTCTCCAAACGCTGGCTCCGGAGACTGGCCCTCGATGGCCCTCCCGGTGCTGCTGTCGGAGCTGCAGCCTTCCCCGGGAGCTGACCTCACACAGCCTGAGGAAGCTGCCTCCGCTGCCCCCAGGCTGGGGGTCCTGCTGGCCTCACCCTGATCCTCTATCAGCCCTACCGTGTCCCCGCAGGCCGGGTGGCTCTTGGTCCTGGGCAGGGTCTTCTTGTGGACTCGGATGTGAGTCCGCCAGGGAGAATTGAGCTTGGTCTTGAGGTCTTCGTAGGGGACCGGAGACGTCCTGCCTCCCGTGTGGCCAGGGATGTGGATGACGGCGTTCTTGGCCACTCGGCTGGTCATTTTCATCTTCTTTCCCAGAAGGAGGTGGTTTATCACTGGAGAATTGTTGACCTGAGATGGGAGGATGCTGGTCACCGGGCCTTTGTCTGGAAAGAAACGTTGAAAGGTGGTATGAAGCGTGTCCCAGAGAAGCGCACCCACCACCCACCTTCCTTCCCGGGAACGCTCTGGGCTTGGGCAGAGTCATGTGACTGAGGACCGCAGAAACTGAATTCTACCCAGAGCCTGGGCGCCAGTTCTCTCCTCTTCAAAGACGAGGAGGCCTCAGACTGAAGACACTACAAGGAACAGCGACTGAGCCCTCGTTTCTCACCAGAGCCCAGACTCCCTGCACTCCCTTATGGCATTTTATGGAAAGCCTTCGTCTCCGAGTAAGAAAACCTTTGAAGATATAAATGAATAATACGACAGACACTATGACCACATGGATGACCATGCATCATGGGGCCAAGCCTGTTCCCTGATGCCCAGCCAAGCCTACTACCTGACGCCTGTGTCACGTGGCTGAGCCTCTTCCTTGATACCGTGTCACCTGGCCGAGCCTCCTCTCTAACACCTGTATCACCTGGCTGAGCCTCTTCCTACCCATGCCTACTCCTGTCATCTACCTCTGCTCACACCCCAGTATTGACTGAAAACCTTGGCAATCATCTCCGCCACCCCACGCCCTCCTGCCTCCCTCCGTTATTTCACTGTCACTGTGACCAGCCCACCCTATACCTAACCTCATCATTCCTCGACCTCCCCGTTTCCATCCAAAAGCCTCCTTACCCAGCTCTCCCCGATGTGAAGATGTTGAACTCAACACTCCCCGGCCGACCCTTCTCTTCTCGGGTTAACTCTGCCTGGCACTCACCCGCAGAGGCCTCCGGCTCCTGGTCCCTCAGTCTCCATGTAACTCTCATCAGTCTTGGGCTCACTGACATCCCTGCCCTGACAGGGGCATGGTTGACCTCTTGGACCACTGCTCACCCACAGCCACAAGCTCTGGGCATCCCTGTCCCTTTGTCACAGAGTTGACAGGGGCCCAGCCCTGGATCCACAACCCACATTCTTATTCCTGAACTGAGCCCTCCAAATTCATGACCTCAGGGAATACTTCTGCACTGTTGGTGGGAGTATAAACTAGTACAACCTCCGTGGAAAACAGTGTGGCGATTCCTAAAAGACCAAAAAACCAACCTTCCGTATGACCCAGCAATCCCCATTCTGGGAATATACCCAGAGGAACTCAAATCACTATGAAAAGATACCTGCACACTCATGTTTATTGCAGCATTGCTCATGAAAGCAGAAACATGGAACCAACCGTGCTGCCCATGGAAACTGGACTGGATCAAAAAAATGTGGTACATATACACGATGGAATATTACACATCCATAAAGGATAAAATTATGAACTTCGCAGCAACTTGGATGGGTTTGAGTCTATCATACTGAGTGATCTAACACAGAAACGAACTGAGTACCACACACTCTCACTCATAAGCAGACCCCTGAACACTTATCATAAAACTATAAGAAAAGGATTGGCAGTAGTGGGACACTGCCAGGGGAGGAGAGCGCATGCTTCATCCATAAGGGGACCTGATCTCAAACCAGGTAACATGGGGATGAAAGTGAGGCCCTAACTTTACCTGTACAATGACCATTTGTATACCTAACCCTTAATTGTACACCACATCTTTAAAATAAAAAAAAAAATGCATGACCTCCCATTCTGCTGGGTCCACCAGTTCCCTGCCCTCTCCCACTCCTTCCAGTGACCTGCCCAAATCTTCCTTCCTGACTTCGAGCACCCAGTTACTCCTAAATAACCTTTCCCTGATTTCTCCACGAAAACAGAAGCTACCCGGTTGGAAGACCTCCACTCCCCGCCCTCCCAAACCTCCGCTACCATCCTCACCACCTTCCATTAACTCTTGGAAGCTGAGGTCTTCTGCCTCTAGTTCAAGTTCAATCTCTCCACCCACGCTGCCTATCCTACCCTAAACCATCTCCTCTGAAATCCTGCTGCTCAAAGTTGGTCCCAGGTGGCAGCACATTGTTAGACACACGTGAGCACAGCTCACTCCCAACTGACCATGCAGATTCAGCAGATCCCGAGTGGTCTGTATGCCTGCTAGGGTCTGAGCACCAAGGCTCTCGATCTTTGCCTCTGAGCAGCAATCTCTCCCTTACAGAGAACCTCAAACACCACGGTCTAGAACGGGGGTCGGCAAACTCTTTCTTAAAAACCCCGTTTGTGATTCCCTTAGCCACTGTAGTGCGAAAGCAGCCTTAGACAGTGCATCAGCCCTTGGGCGTGCCGTGTTCCAGTAATGCTGTGTTCACAACACAGGCGTGGGCAGGGTTTGGCCTGCAGATGTTTGCTGACCCCTGCCTAGACCATAAACCACTAGGTGGGCTGAGTCCCCAGTGGCAACTGTTCCCCATCTCACCCAAAGACTCACACAGGGGAACTGGAAAGGGACGATACAAAGAGTCAGAACACTGGGTTCCAGCCCTGGCCTGCCCCCTCGCCATGGTTACATGACCCTGGACAATCGCTAAGCTTTCCCGAACCACCATTTCCCCGAATTTAAAAGATCAGGGTATCTGTCTTTGCCTCCCTTGGGCACTTGTTTCAAGGTCAAATGAGGAAATGCATGTGCCAATGTTTTTGAAGATACAAGTGCTGTCATTGTTAGTTTCTTCTGTGATTTTTTTTTTTTTGAGTCAGAGTCTCACACTGTCACCCAGGCTGGAGGGCAGTGGCACACTCATGGCCACTGCAGCCTTGACCCGCTGGGCTCAGCAATCCTTTCGCCTCAGCCTTCCAAGTAGTTGGAACTACAGGTGCGTGCCACCACACCTGGCTAATTTTTTATTTTATTGTTGAGACGAGGTCTTGCCAAGTTGCCCAGGCTGGTCTCGAACCCCTGGGCTCCGGCAATCCTCTCACCTCCACCTCCCAAAGTGCTTGGATGACAGGCGTGAGCCATCGTGCCTGGCCAGTGATTGCTTTCTTAATGATTCAGGACACAGAGAATCATCAAGAAGTCGCCTACTGCCCCTAGATGAGTGGAAGGTAATTCAGTTTTTGTCAAGATCAGTCACATGAACAGAAGCCATTTAGAAACATGTCAGATTTGTACCTCCGTTAATTCTGGACAGGCATTATTTTCATTAGGATTTCACTTGGAACAACAAAAAAAACCCAACTCCCAAATCAGCATGGATCAAACAAGAAAGCAGACTGTTTGCTGGGATTGGGGGAATTGAAAAAAGAAGCTCGACAATCCTTGGAAAAGAGCACTTCCAATCATATGTAACCGTGTTCTTACTGGCACGTCCCAAGGGACTGCTAACCCAGCAGAAAGGCACGAGCTTTTTCATGGTTTGTGTTTTTTTTTTTCCATTTTCTCCGATCACCACGTTACAGTTCTGCCTAAATGACTAGCATGGAGATTAATCTCGTAGCGCACAGATGATTCAATCTGCTTTCCAAATGCGCAACATGTATGCGGCGATCGCGCCCGAATTTCTCAAGTCCAAGGATTGCCTGCCTTGCCACCTCCTCATCGTGGTGTGAACCCTTCTCCACCCAGACATGTGGCAGAGACACGTTTAATACCATCCACCGCCTGGTCCCTGGGACCACGGTCTTTCTCTTCTTTCGCGCCTGGTAAAACAAAACACAAAATGAGAGGCGAGATACGCCGCCGTCCCCCGCCAGCTGGGCTTGGTAGCCCGCCTAGCATCGCATGGGCACTTCGCAAGCGGGTCACAGCCCAGACAGACTCCAACACAGAAGGCATCACCTGCCCGGATGTACACCTGGTGGGCCTGCTGCTGCTGCTTCCTTTTGAGGCGCGAGTACTGCCGCTTTAGTGCGTGGACGTCCGTGCTCATGCGCTCCATCATCATGCTGTTGAAGGCCGCCTGGTACTCACCGCGGCCCGAGTTGATGGCCCCTGGACTCAGCTCCGCGATGTTGCTGGGTCTCGGGCTCTGCTCGTCTGGCTCTGTTCCCGGGGAAAGAGATGCGGGAGGGGGTGGGCAGAGGGACCGGGCTACCCGGAGAAGAGACCCAGCAAGGCAGCTTCACCCCAGGAAACGCCAAGCCCCAAAGCCTGGGCGCCAGGCACTGGCCAGTGCACGTTTTGACTGGCTCCTGAAAACACGTCTGCATTTTCTTTTTTTTTTTTTTTTTTGATTGGGAGTCTCACCCCGTCACCCAGGCTGGAGTGCAGTGGCATGCTCATGGCTACCCCAGCCTTGACCTGCTGGACTCCAGCGATCCTTCTGCCTTCAAGTAGCTAGAACTACAGGCACGAGCCACCACACCCGGCTGATTTTTTTTTTTTTTTTTTTACATATTGTAAAGACGAGGTCTCACCAAGTTGCCCGGGCTGGTCTCAAACACGTGGGCTCAGGGAGTCCACTTGCCTCTGCCTCCCAAAGTGTGGGGATGACAGACTGAGCCACCATTCCTGACCCACTTCTGCATTTTCTTACGAACCTAACCCTGGGTCTGAAGGGAGCCGTGTCAGTTCGTTGTTTGGTTTTGTTACCAACGTGTTCATCATAGACACGTAAGACTGACTGCTTTCAAATAAAAATCACTGCTTTTTTCCTAAGATTCTCCTAGAAAGATGGAACTCTTGATCTCTACAATCAGTGGGCAGAGTTCCACACAACTACGTGAGCACATATAAGGGACTGCCAGTGGGTAGAGTTCAGACAGTCACTAAACAGTATTTTTCTTAAGTTAAAAATGGTAATGCACACTAAATAGAATTGTCAGCACTACGGACCGCTGCATCACTAGACACAAAGGTTTGTGGTCTCTTAGCAAACATGTTCTGACTGCCCACTACTGTGTGGCGTCTGAGGTGGCTTCTGAACCCATGATGCCTACAACTAGCGGACGGGTCTCCTAAACAGATTAAGGTGACATCCAAGGAGGAACAACTACTATGGCGGGTGGATACCTGCAGACTGCACAGGCCGGGAAAGGGAAAAGACAAGCCTGGCCTGTAAGACTGACGTGCGGGCAACCACTTTGGGAGCTTTTCTGTCCTCGCATTAAATCCTGCTTTCTCCAAAAAAACAAAAAGACTGACATGTGACCAGTCAAAACAAGAATGGAGAGATTCCAGCTACCCTCACAGCTGCTGGACGTGTTACTTGAACAAAGGCTGAATATCTCATGCATGTACTTATTTTTTTTTAACTGAATTCACCTCTGTAAGGAGAAGAAAATTAAAGAGAAGTAGCTGACTGGGACAAAACCAACAGAAAAAACTAACGATGAAATTTAGGAGGAAGCAAACAAGGGGCGCACGTAATTGCACAGAAAGAAAAACAGAGGGAAGAAAGGAAACACACACCCAGGCTACCAAAATGCAGATTCAAAAACTTTAGCATTAAAATACAGATGGAGCCCATGGCTAGAAACCAAAAGCTGAAAAAGTCAGGCAGCCAAAAAGGGGGTAGAGGGCACTGGAAATCAAGAGAACCCTCATCGGATTCCGACTTCTAAAAGCCCTTCTAAAGTCACAGGGCTGTTGCGCCATTTGTTTGTGTTTTTGTTTGGAGGGTTGCTTTCTCTTGGTTGGGATAGTTAAATCTTCCCCAGACCTCAGCCTGTCTTGCGTTTTGGTCTCCATTGTGGCGGGCTTATGCTGCTTGCTGTGTGCACCCCTGGCGCTCTCCCTTGTCTTCATAAAGGGCTTTTAGAAGTCGGAATCCGATGAGGGTTCTCTTGAT